>JAFEMH010005803.1:0-148639 GCA_022495995.1 Adenophora triphylla var. japonica
GTTTTTGAGAAGTTACGTCGCGGTTGAGGAGGAAAGGAAAGAGTCTTGATAGGAGCAGTAATTCTCGGTAGGCATTTGTTATCATCAAAATCTTTTTCAGAATTCTTTCCACATCGGACGAAATCTCCCTTCTATATTATGGTGAGAAGTAGCATAAAGGGTGTAGTTTTAATCCGTCTTTCTTAGAGTCCGAGTCACGACAGTTCTTCAAAAAGAGTGAGTCGGGGGTTAGCGTATCATTGAATTGGCTACCACTACCAAGTACGGCTACTAACATATACCCTTATGTGCGGTGACTCGATCCGGCTTTACGACGAATGATATTGTGGCCAAATACAAAGGCAAGATGAAAGCGGAAGAGACCATGCACAGGCGGGTAATAAAGTTATTTTGAAAAGAAAAAGGGTGGATCAAATTACTAGCGCGGAGAAGCAATCTTGGAATGAAGAGGTGTTGGAGAATCAGGTAAAAGTTGATTTGGATCTTGGTGCAGTGATCCCTTTTTATTTTGGTAAAATGTCTTTTTGCTTGTTGATAACAGATTGTCTCGATGACCAAGTTAATGTCCAAAGAAATCAGGATATGGAGGGAAAAGTGTGATACCTTTGATATGAGTAGGGTTGAGTATGAGAAGGATTTGAAAGAAGCTGCAAGGATACTGAGGGAAAAGGGATTGGAAATCAGGGACAAAAATGAAGAAATTTTAAAATGGCGATCCAGGCTTGCTAGTGTCGATATCAGACATGCAAAGGGAGATGGAAGCACTTCGAGATGATTTGGTAAATGAAGCTGCGAAGCGGTTTTGAAACTAGAATCCAAATGATTGAGGAATATCAAGTAGGAGAGCATGTGAACTGGGACCTGGATGATGAAAAAGCAGCTTTGCAGCGGATCCATGATGAAAAGATGAATGAGGCCTCCAAGGACCTTGAACAGGCTAACGATGCCCATGACAGCAACACGGAATGACTTTTTAGGATGGGAAGCACAAAGAGTGGGATGTTTGAACAGCAACGTTCCCTCTTGAAGACTTTGGAAGCTAAGGGAGAAGAGGTAGGAGAAGGATCTTCTGCAGCCAAAGGTGATGATATCTTGGATGAAGGACCAGCAACAACATCAGCGGCAGTAGCCACCCCATGAAGGAAGAAGGTAAAAACTTTTGGTTTTGAAAAGATTTGGTTAAAAACTTTGGTTTGAAATGGGCTGCGTCCCGAAGACAATATTTTGGTTTGTAATCGGCCCATAAGGGCCAAGACAATTTGTTTTTTCAAGTGTTGGGTTGGTCCAACAATGTTTATGCTTTCTGTAGGAAAAACTTTTGCTTGGGTTTTGGATAAAAAACTTTCCCCAAGTATCTTTATGAAAAACGTATTTAGGAGGTTGATATGTTAACCTCTTCGTAGATGGTAAAAACTTGTGAGTGGATGTAGAAATCCTTTGCAATTACGTAGATTGACATGTAAATGTCAATAACTGTTTGTACTTAGATGACACGTAAGTGTTATAACCAATTGTAAAGATCTTAGGGTCTAACACATTGATTGAGTGGTGATGGGTTATTCGTATATATTAAACATACGGGCCCACCACACACCTCAATCAAGGTTGACATCGTACGCTCCAGGCGAGGTGTTTAAACCTTAATGCGGTGAAAGAAAGAAATTTCTTTAAACCTTTGAAGGGATTAAGTACCTTAAACGGAAGTGAGATGGCCAGTCTCAAAACGGTTGTTTTCACGAGGATTTGGACTGAATTTGGAGATTTCCAGTTTAAGGTGCCAACTTTTTGCAAAATAACAAGTTAATGAAAGATTTCGACATCTTTTCTGATGTCACATTTTATTAAAAGAAAATAAAAGAATAAAAAACACTTTTTAAACGAAGATTGAGAGATAGTTCGTACCATATATAAGATGTCAAATTCTTGGGAAGATGCTTACATCTTAGTTAACCAATGAGTTTTATTCTAATGCTTCTTGTTTCCTTACAAAACAGAAACATGTTAGGGGTGGGCGTTAGCTTAGTTAATGCCCCTCCGATGCTTAAGTCAGTAATTATTACAAATATTGAAAAAATGGAATCAAGTACTTTTATTGAACTTAGGATGGTAAAGATCATACCTTGGTTTTATTTGTAAAATAATCATGTAAACTTACATAAAGTAGGTTTTGAGATGGATCGCGTTCCAGCTTCTGGGAATCCTTGCTCCTTCTAGAGTCGATAGCCAATAGGAACCTTTGCCTGCTTCAGCATCCACTAGGTATGGCCCTTCCCATTTGGGAGCCATCTTTCCAGCATTGGGTTCTCTTGTATTCTGAAATACCTTCCGTAGGACTAAATCACCAACTTGGAATTTTCGCAATCTAACATTCTTGTTGTAGGATCTTGCAATCTTCTGCTGATATGTTGCTATCCTGATCTTAGCAAGGTCCCTTAGTTCGTCAATGGTGTCTAGGTCATGACTCAGGTTGGCATCATTTTGCTCTGGTGTCAACATCTTAAGCCTAGCACTGGGGACGACAATTTCTGCCGGGATGACCGCTTCTGCTCCAAACACTAAGGAATAGGGGGTTTGGCCTGTCGCGTTCTTTGGTGTGGTTCTATCTGCCCAAAGGACAAAGGGAAGCTCTTCTGCCCATCTTCCTTTCTTTTGATCTAGCCTCTTCTTTAGGTTATTGATGATTATTTTGTTTCTTGATTCTGCCTGGCCATTAGCTTGAGGATGCACAGGTGAAGATGTCACCATCTTAACTCCCCACCTAGCAAAAAAATCTTGGGTCTTCTTGCTGATGAATTGAGAGCCGTTGTCACATATTATTTCAGATGGGATGCCAAACCTACTAAATATATTTCTCTTAATGAAGGATATGACTTCCTTATCACGAACTTGCACATAGGATTCAGCCTCAACCCATTTAGAGAAATAATCAGTCATAGCAAGCAAGAAAACTTTTCCCCCAGGAGCTTTAGGCAATTTTCCCATTATATCCATTCCACATCTCATGAACGGCCAAGTAGAGAGGATTGGATGAAGCAATTCTGCGGGCTGATGCAAGATGTCGCTATGCCTCTGGCAGGAATCACATTTCTTGGCAAAGATGGTAGCATCTTGTCGCATTGTTGGCCAGTAATAACCCATTCTCATATCTTTTGTATATAAGCTTCTGCCCCCAGAATGGTTACCACATGATCCTTCATGTAACTCTCTTAGGACTTATTTAGCTTGGTCAGCTTCGAGACATCTCAAATATGGGTCTGCAAATGATTTTTTAAATAGCACATTATCTATTAATATAAATCTTGAAACTCTTACCCTGAATGCTCTAGCATTCTTTTCCTCATCAGGGATAGTACCATCTTGAAGATATTTGATTATTGGTGTCGTCCAAGAGATCTGCATCTGACTATCAGGGATGTCGTCATCTATACAGAATAGTTCTAACCTTTCCACAGCGGGATGTTAACATGTATGATTGGGATATTGGTCTGAGATAAACTTTTGAAAGCTGATCCAAGATTAGCCAATGCATCTGCTTGAGAGTTATCTTCTCGGGGTATTTGTTCGAAAGAGAATATTTGAAATTTGCTTGCCAAAATTTTTACAATGCCCAAATAAGCTATCAACTTGGCATTTTTTGCTGCATAAGAACCGTTAAAATGATTTACAAGTAATAATGAATCACTATATACCTGTATTGCTTTAATGTTCATGTCTAGAGCAACGGTTAGGCCCACGATTAAGGCTTCATACTCTACTTCATTATTGGTGGCTTTAAAATCACAACTGATGGCCTGGGGTATGATGTCCCCTTGTGGTGACTTTAGGACAACACCTAGCCCTGTGCCCCTCATATTAGAAGCACCATCTGTGAATAGAGTCCACATCCTCAAGATGTCCCCATCTTGGAGTTGTTGGACCTCAAGTTCTACTTCTGGTTGCATACTTGGACTAAAGTCTGCCACAAAATCTGCAAGTGCTTGTGATTTTATTGTTGTTCTGGGCTCATATTTGATGTCATAAGTACTTAACTGAATGGACCACTTGGCCATCCTTCCTGACATTTCTGGTTTTCTCATAACACTTTTTATTGGATAGTTAGTACGAATGATAATAACATGAGTTTCAAAATAATGTCTTAACTTAATTGAAGCAGAAATTAAAGCTAATATTAACTTTTCAAGGTGTGAATACCTGGTTTCCGTATCGAGCAATGTTTTACTTACATAGTATATTGGATGCTGAATGCCATCTTGATCATGGACCAGGACGACACTAACTGCGGTTTCGGAGACAACTAAGTAGACACAATGGCTCACCTTCTTAAGGTTTTGAAAGAATGGGAGGTGTTGACAGATTCAACTTCAAATCTTGAAAGGCTTGTTCATGCTTATCAGTCCACTCGAACCTAGAATTCTTCTTTAAGATGTCATAGAACGGCTTGCATCTGTCTGAGGATTTTGAGATGAATCGATTCAATGCTGCCACCTTCCCTGTCAATCTTTGAACATCTTTTATGGATTTGGGTGACGTTAAGTTGATGATGGCTTTTATTTGTTATGGACTTGCTTCTATCCCTCTCTACGTCACCATGTACCCCAAGAATTTCCCTGACTTCATACCAAAATTGCATTTTGCTAGGTTCAGCTTCATGTTGAACTTGTCTAGAATGTCAAATGCTTGAGCAAGATCTCGAACATGATCTTCAGCCTTCTTCGACTTTATCACCATATCGTCGATGTATACCTCCATAGTGTCCCCAATCTGCTCTTTGAACATCATGTTGACTAGCCTCTGATATGTAGCACCTGCATTTCTTAGTCCAAAAGGCATTGCAATATAACAATAAATACCTGTTGGGGTGATGAAGGCGGTATCCTCTTGGTCGGATGGCTCCATCTGGATTTGCTGGAATCCTGAAGACGCATCTAGGAAAGTCAACACTTCATGTCCACAAGTAGCATCTACCAGAGTATCAATGTGTGGCAAGGGGAAAGGATCTTTTGGACAAGCTTTGTTCAAGTCTGTGAAGTCAACACAAACTCTCCATTTTCCGTTCTTCTTTTCTACTACCACCACATTTGCTAGCCATCTTGGGTATTCGACCTCTCTGATCATCTTAGCTTTGAGCAGTCTGTCCACTTCTTCTTGGATGATAATGTTCCTTTCTTGTGCGAACTTCCTTCTCTTTTGGTGGATTGGTCTAAAGGATGGATCAATGTTGAGTTTGTGGGTGATCACATCTTTACTGATGCCTGTCATATCTTCATGTTTCCATGCGAAGCTTCTAATCCTGCTTTTCAAAAGATTAATAAGATCTTCTTCTATTTCTGCTGGAACATCTTGGCCAACCAGCACCTTGAGATCTGGGTTTGAAGGATCTAAGAGTATCTCTTTTAGATCATGCTCCTTCACCTCCAGAACCTCACGGGCCTTTCTCTATAATTGCTATGCCATCTTAGGGGTTGTTGAGGCCTTCATGGAAGTCATATAACATTCTTTAGCTGACTGTTGATCACTGTAAACCTTGACAACACCCCAAGGTGCCGGCATCTTGACACATTGGTGATAGGTGGATGGTACAGCCCTCATCCCATGGATCCACGGTCTTCCCAGGATTACATTATAACAAGTTGCACTATCAATTACACAGAATTTCTCCATGGAATTGATACCCTTGAAGTAGACTGGAAGTGTAATTTCACCCACTGTACTTTTGGTTTCTCCACTGAAACCCACGAGCACCGAGGTCCTTTTTACAATGCTGTCTTCAGGGATCTTCATTTCCTTCAGAGCATCCAGCATGATGAGATTCACAGAGCTGCCCCCATCTATTAGGATACGTCTGACCTTGCAGTTGGCTATCTGAAGTGCAACGACCAAGGCATCATGATGTGGATCCATAACATTGTCCCGGTCACTTTCTTCGAAGGAGATGACATCTTGAGATGTGAGCTGTGACATCTTGGAGGATCTCTCGGGTTTCTCATCCTTAGCTTGCTTAACGAATATCTTAGCTGCAGAATAAGAAGTACCACAAATATCAGAACCACCACTAATAACATTAATTACCTTTGATACCGGTGGAGGAGATGGTGGTCTGGTTGCAACGGGTTCTTTTTACTCCATCTTGGTCTTGCGGTTCCCAAGGAGCTCTTTAAGATGTCCCTTAGACAACAGGTAACTAATCTCTCTCCTCAAGGCGATGCAATCTTCGGTAAGATGTCTAAAATCTTCATGATAGGCGCACCATTTGGATTTGTCCTTCCCTCCGGATGACTTGTCGATCTTTCAAGGCCACCTTGCTTTATCTCCAAGATTGCTCATTGCACACAAAATACCTGAGACATCAACAGAAAAACAATAATCAGAAATTTTAGGAGATTCAATATCATCATCATCTCCATCATCCTCCACATAATTGACTTTGTTATGGTCATTTCTGTGGTATGGTCTAGATCTACTCTGCTTTTGATGAGATGAATCTATCTTCTTGTCAGGATGGTCATATGTTGAAGCTTTGTCAGGATTCTTGGATTGCTGCATCTTGTCCTCTTCCAGTCTGATAAATCTTAGGGCCCAATTTCGGATATCTTCCATTTTCTTGCACGGGTTCATCACCAGATCCTCATAGTAAGGGGAATCCTTCTTCAAGCCCATTTTGAAAGCTTCTGCAGCTGTTGCCATGTCCAGGTTGGGGATCTCCTAGACTTCTTTATTAAACCTGTTAACAAAGTCTTTTAATGCTTCATTGGGTTACTGAGTGATACGATAAAGGTCGCTGGTTAATTTTTCAAATTGCCGGCTGTAAGAAAATTGATTGTTGAAGAGGTTGACAAGTTGAGCAAATGAGCCAATAGAACCAGGAGGTTGACGGATCAGCCACTTCAATGCCGGGCCTACTAATGTTGAACCGAATCCTCGACACAAACAAGCCTCACGAAACTGGAGCGGGATGCGAACAATCTCCATCTTTTCTTGGTAGTGGGCGACATGCTCCTCAGGATCTGAACTTCCATCATATAATTTCATGGCAGGAACGCTGAATCCTTTCGGGATGTCGACATGTGCAATTGCTGGAGTAAAGCGAGATTGATTGTACATTGTCGAGGAGACTTGTTGGATAGGCGAGGTGACACCAGGCACATTCATGATCATATCTCTCAATTCCTGAAGCTGATTCGCAATGTAGGTTCCTGCAAAAGGGTTAGTAGTACGAGAAGTATTATCTAAAGTAGAACTAGTATTGAAATTAATGAAAGGATTAACATTATCTGTAGAGGATGTCAGAACGGTGCTATTAGTGAAGATAGGACCTTCTAAAAAAGTCATCCTGTAGGCACTGCTGGCTAAGGGTGTCGACATCGCCACAGAAGTCGTAATGGGAGGAGAAGATGTGAACATCCTGACAGATGAAGCCATTGGAAGGAATTCGTTGAAAGTTTGAGAGCTGTCCCCAATGTTGAAATCAAGGACTCTAGGACGATAAGGAGAGACATTATCCATTCTTTTGGAGAGTAACTCCTGCTCTTTTTGCACCTTGATCAAGCTTTCGGCTATCGAGGAGGTGCTATTCTGTTGACGGTCCAGTTGATTCTTCATCTGCATCAGCATACTCTTGATCTCGAGATCAGGAGATGGCGACATCTGCTTCTTGCCAGAATTCACAGGAGGAGGAGGTGGCAATGTTTCTTGGCCTCCGGTTGTCGACCTATTACTAGTTTGAGGATTCAAACTGCTAGGAAGGGCTAAGGTGACAGCGGAAGTCAAAGGTTGGGTAGACATGGTAGAAACGTAAGAATTTTGAACCAATTAAAAAACCAAGGGCCCCTCGGTGGGCGCCAAACTGTTTTGGCTAAAAATAGTCAACAATGATAGGAATTAAAATGAAGCTAAGAAGGGTGCAATGGAATATAATTGGTGCAACAATGTAATCAAGATGGCTCGATCATATAACGAGGAAAACCCTTGAGATAACTATCTCGCCGGCACAAAACCTCGGGAGGTGATTATGAGCACCTACCTTCCCAAACAATTGTATTAATAATGAATTACAAAGTAGAAAGCTATGGCGGATCACAAAGTATTTTTGAGCTGTGTGAGTGTAGTGCATGTGTTCTTGTGTTGTTGTCTCCAGCCATGAGCTTAAATAAAAAAAGAAAATAACGGAAAAATAAAATCCTAACAAACTTCCCTACAATCTCGGTAAGTTATCTATATCTTGACTTAGTCTTCCGAGCCGTTGAAAGGAGTCTTATTGGACACATTTTTCCCACGTACTTTTTATCCCTGTAATTAAAATATAACATAAATAAATAATTAATTAAATTAAGTAAATAGTTTACCTTGCTTGCGAGTGTGAAGATGTTGACATGCTGACAAAAAACTCAAGACGTAGCAATCCTGAATTTTACCCATAACATTGTGTAAAGTTGATAGAGTTGTATATGTTTTGGGTTATCATTTACAAGCCAATGATAGTTTAGGAAAGAGTTATACATACATTAGGAGTAGGATAACACAACTTGTATATATTGTGTAGTTATTCATTAAAATGATTCATCAAGAAAATTATTCTCCAAAACGTGTTTTCTTTTCACCTCTGCCTAAATCTCATAGTGTAAGTACCCAAATCTGGCTCATGCCTTCCGGTTAAGTTTCCTGGCAATTCCCCAAACTTTCATAAAGTTTAGGGGTAATTCGGGAACTTTTTCAAACTTTCCAAGGGAGGAAGGACCTGCTAGAAATTAAAATTCCAAGCAGGACCTCGCTGGAAAGAAGCCTCTAGCTGCCACCTTGCATGAATCTAGAAACATGCTGACACGACGGAGGATAACACCAGGCAGCTTATTTTGCCGCAAATTCACGCCGGGCGGCATCTTTAGGAAGCACACTGCAGCCTATAAATAGAGGCCTCCTCTATTCATTTTGATATACAATTTTCAGCAATGTTACTCTGCCTAAATTAAGGCACGAATTTCCAGAAACTAAAAACACTCAAAAACCACCTCCCTCATACACAAATCCCTTTCTAACCTTTACCTAAATAGGAAAATCCCCTTGGGAGATAGAGAGAACCACCATTGGTAATCTGTCCTTCCTTTCCCCTTGATATACTCTCATTATCTTGCTTTACTTGCTACTTGTCATTTATATTTCCATTACTTGTCATTTATATTTGATTTATTGTCTTAAAGTTCCTTTCTTTGCAATGTAATCATCTTATTCCCTCTCCCCCTACACATAGGATTCATTGGGGATCCTCTCCCAAGGATGAACAAGGGTCCACAAGTGGCTTGTTCTAGGGATGATCTACCACATGATGATGTGATGTCCCTTTACTTTTATGCATAAAAATGTAGTCTTTATTCATATTATGTCATCCCCTTCCCTAGATCTAGCTTTCCAAGGATTGTCCACCTTATTAGGTCATAAAGGACATAGGAAAAGCCATTAAGATCTTTCCTTTTACCTCATGCCTCTAGTTTAATGACGTTCATTATGTTATTTCCATTAAAAATGCAATCTTTACTTTAAATGTCCCTAAAGATGGATCTCTCTCTGAGGATTATCTAGTAGCCTTTTAAGGGACAAAAGGCATAGGATGAGTATAAAGATCCAATCTTTATACCCCTTTCCCCTAGTCCCTTGGTTCTTGGAGCATTCCGTGGTGAGGATCGGTGTAAAGACTCTATCTTTACATCGTTTCCATCAAAAAAATGCCATAATCATTGTCCCTTTAGAAACCGACGGATCTTAGTCCCGACATCTCCGATAATCACTTGAGACGAACATAAAAGTCCCTACGAATCTTTATCGTCTCAAGATGTAGGATTGATGGGCAAAGATTCCTCCTTTTCTAAAGAAGTCTCTTTCTTGGACCTAAGATGAGCTCCTTTCGAGCACATGTGACTAAATCCCTAAAGAACGTTAGTTTAAGACATACCAAGGCTCTTACGCCTACCATGGTTGATTAACCTAACGGGAGGGTAGAAAAGTCTCGTAATGATGATCATAAGCCCAAAATGAGCACGTGATCAAAATCCCGAAAACATAAAATCCAAGGAATCCCGAGCTATAACCTACTTATATGGTTTATATGTCCGGCAGATAAACTTGGCACATTCCCTCCTCTTTTCAAATCACGCATACACAGGAGCACACAAACAAGCACAAACTTCGGAACTAGGAAGACTTGCTTTTGCAAGGCTCCTTGGGTAAACGCCAAACGTTCTTCCTAAGGAGTATCTTAACCTCCGGACCCTTATCCTTTTTTTCAAAGTTTTGAGGAAATCAAAATGGCGTGGCGACTCCGTGTTTCAATAAAACCGGTGTCTTCAAACTTAGGTGAACGACGACCCTTAAACGGTTCAATCCCGAGGGCCACACATTCACAGTTTGGCGACTCCGCTGGGGACATGTAAATGTTTTCCAAACTTATTTTCTCATAAGAAGCGTTGGAAAATGTTTACGAGGGTTAGCCTTCCGTCTCGGGTCCGATTTTTGTGCTTGTGCAATTTTCCTTTTTGCATGCATCTTTTATGTTTTTTTGGCTTGTGCATACTCTGAATAATAAACAGGTGCCATTTTGAAGCTGAAAGTTGCCAAAAATGCCTGGAAAAATAGTCTGGAAATGAAGCAAATTGGAACCTGGAAAACTGTTGAATCTAGCCGGACAGCTTGATCTGCCTAGATCTAAGCCGGGCGGCTTCATTCACTGTTCCACTAGGACACTTTTTTTGAGGTTAATCTGGAAGCCATGGCAGCTTGGGGCTATTCAGTCCTGAGTCTGGCCAGGTTCCAGAAAATTTACGTGCTTATGTGATGCATTTTCCCCGTCCTAAAAACATTCTTTTAAAACACATGATGAAAATCTCTATTTTAACTCAAAAAAGAATTTTTTAGGAGACCGCACACTACGCGCACCATATATATCCTGTACACTTTGCATGCACGTCCTTTTAACCCGGGATGGATGTTCAGCTGCAGTCACGGATAGTGTTACGACGCTCCCGAGCGCGAACGAAATCATCTTAAACTCCCCATGGCAGCCAGTGTCGACCAATGCACTAGTCCGTGTCACACTTTCAAAACAGTGACTTTTTGGTCTAGACCGTATCATACATCCTCATCTTGTACCCCCGTAAGAGTCAAACCCGAGCCCATGCCAAAAGTCAAGATTCTTCGCGCAAGCGAAGCCATGCCAAAATTTCATTAGGCAAAAATTGGCAAAATCTTGACCCCGGCATTGACTTTGACCTGCACAGGGTATGTAAAAGTCAAACCCGAGCCCATGCTAGAGTCAAGATTCCTCGCGAAAGCGAAGCCATGCCGAAATTTCGTTGGGCAAAAATTGGCAAAATCTTGAACCCCGGTATTGACTTTGACTTTGACTTGCACAAAGTACGCAATAACGCTCAATGTGACGCCGTGTCATTCGACTTTTAACGTCCGAACCATGCCTATTATTTTTCTTGGACAATGCCAAAGTCAAACGTCTATCGCGCAAGCGAAGCTCTGCCGAAATTTCGTTAAGGCTAAAAGACTTGAATTTCACGGCATTGCCATTGATTATAATCCGCATCGCTCGTGCGTTAAAAATTCCTATGATCCACTAGACCCTAGGACCGTTCTTCTCTCGGTCGGTGGGATCCCCGTGCCCTATAGGACCCTCGCCCGGGGCTATCCATCCTAGGATGTCGAAATACATGGGGAAAATGAGGGGCTTATAGACGTAGTGACGGAACCCACTGATCCAGGATCTAGAGTAGTTACGAAAAAGAAGGGCAACCTTTTTCAACCAAATAGAAATAATTAAAAGACACTGTTTTAAGTAAACTTGAATAACTAATGGAATCACAATTGCATGGTCCCATTTCTGGAATCTCTAATCGCGACCTTTCATGGTCCGATCTCCAATCTTTAATCCCGACCTCTCACGGTCAAATCTTCAATTGAGACCTTCACGGTCCAATCTCCGATTTTTAATCCTGACCTTTCACGGTCAAATCTCCTATCGAGACCCTCACGGTCCGATCTCCGATCTCCAATCGAGACCTTCATGGTCCAATCTTTAATCCCGACCTCTCACGGTCAAATCTTCAATCGAGACCTTCATGGTCCAATCTCCGATTTTTAATCATGAACTTTCACGGTCAAATCTCCTATCGAGACCCTCACGGTCCGATCTCCAATCGAGACCTTCATGGTCCAATCTCCAATCTTTAATCCCGACCTCTCACGGTAAAATCTTCAATCGAGACCTTCACGGTCCAATCTCCGATTTTTAATCATGACCTTTCACGGTCAAATCTCCTATCGAGACCCTCACGGTCCGATCTCCGATCTCCAATCAAGACCTTCAGGCTCCAATCTCTAATCGAGACCTTCACGGTCCAATCTCCAATCTTTAATCCCGACCTTTCACGGTCAAATCTCCAATCGAGACCTTCACGGTCCAATCTCCAATCTTTAATCCCGACCTTTCACGGTCAAATCTCCAATCGTTACCTTCACGGTCCGATCTCCGATCTTCGATCCCGACCTTTCATGGTTAAATCTCCAATCGTGACCTTCACGGTCAGATCTCCGATCTTCGATCCTGACCTTTCACAGTCAAATCTCTAATCGAGACCCTCACGGTCCGATCTCCGATCTTCAATCTCGACCTTTCACGGTGAAATCTCTAATCGCGACCTTCACGGTCCGATCTCTGATCTCCGTTCTCGACCTTTCATGGTCAAATCTCCAATCGCGACCTTCACGGTCCAACCTTCGATATCGACCTTTCATGGTCAAATAGGCAATCTCGATCTTCCATGGTCAAATCTTTAATCTCGACCTTTCACGGTCAAATATCAAATCAAGACCCTCAAGGTCAAATTTTCAATCTTGACCTTTTAAGGTCTAATCTTTTCCGATCAATTAGGATTAGGAGAAAATGTGTTTTAAGTAAAACTCAAGCAGTACATGCATCTTACTTGAGCCTTCGAGTCTAAACCTTACCTACCTCCGAGTCTAAACCTCACATACCTCCGAGTCTAAACCTCACTTACCCCGAGTCTAAACCTTGCCTACCCCCAAGTCTAAACCTTGCCTATCTCTTTTCCGCAGCGAGAAAGAAGTGGGTGAGAATGCCGGGTCAGCGGCTTTTCAGTGTGGAAACCTCAGGTTCAGACAGTTCAGCAGAATCATCAGTTTTGTCTACTCAGGGGTTTAGAATGGCAGATATGACAGAAAACAGTGATGGTACGGGTAATTCGATGACTTGAGAGGAAGAGTTAGCCCTCACCTTGGAAAACAGCTGCAAGATTCATGAAGAGCAGCAAGCCATGCTCATCGGTGCTCTCCACCATCATGGAGTTCAGGTAACAGTTGAGGCAAATGGTTCTCTGGCCATGGTCGAAGATGAAACTCCCAAAGAAGTGACTTTAACCCCTCCATCCTATAACTAATACCCTTCATCCTACAACCAATACCTTCCATCCTATAACCAATACCCTCCATCCTACAACCAATACCCTCCTTCTTCGACATATGATCCCCCACCAAGGACTACTGCCCTCCAGTTCCTCCCAGTATCTCAGGCCATCAGGGCTCCATTGCCCTCAGCTCCTTAGAACGGATCAGGCTTCATTCATCATCAATAATGGCTAGATGCTACAGCCACACCTGTTTCTCAGTTTCAGCAGTACCTACCAGTTTATGCTCCAGCTTCACATAATCAGTTTGAGCCATTTGGCTATGTTCTGAAGCCCCTATACCCACCCAAATACGATAGTGAGTTGCTAAAACAAAATCCAGATGCCTCACGTTTTCCGTTGCCACCTACCGGACTTAGTGAATTCACCCGTCAGTTTCACCAGTCTACTACTGCGGTTCCCTCTACTGATAAAAGGCTTGTTGCGAGTTCCAGTAACTCGAGTGTTCCCGTTGACCCCCAATTGGCAATATTGATAGAGCAAGTGAAACGAATGCAAGAAAAGCTTGATCTCATGATGAGTACCAGTACTCCGTCGACCCTAGATGTCGAACTAGACAAAGAAGTGATTCTGCCATGCAAAATCCAAATGCCCGAAGTGAGAGAATCTGATAGGACAACTTGCCCCGAAACTCGCTTGGTCAATACCAGTTCTAAGCTTGAGAAAGGCCCAAAGACATAACTAGCCAGTACTACCCCTTTCACTCAATACAACCAGAGCAGCGCTGAATCCTCTCAAACAGATCCCAATATCCCTCAAAATCCTCCCAGGTTCACTTCCTTCCATCAATATGCTCAGTCATCAAGTTTCGTCCCCATGACTTTTACGACCCATTACTTCGGACAACTTGTATTTGCTCCAGCTGCTCCATGGCCTCAAATCCCTCAACTTCCACCAGTATCATGGGCACATAACTGATCACTGCCGCGGTCTGTGATATGGAATTCTAAAGTTAACAGAAAATGGAAAGCTCAAGCGTCCTGGTAGTCCAACCAGAGAAGAGTAGCTAGGCTAGGGGCTACCTATCCTTAAACAAAATTAAAAGATAAAGCAGTCTCTCAGTTAACCTTCGTAGGTTCTAGTACTTTCCTCTTTCAATCAAGTCCCCCTTGGACTTTGTAGTTAGTCTTAAATCTTCTATAAAAGAGTCTTTTTTCTTTTCTTGCTAGACTTAAGACATTATTTGCACACCTACATTACGTTTAATGAAATGGTTTTATTTTATATGATCACTTGCATTGCTCAACAAATAATCTCTCGAAATAATTGATGTTCTGATTAATCAGTGTGAGAAAGTCAACCAATGCCCTCCCCATACACTTTCCTTACCTCACAAAGGCCTCCATCAAACCATACACTTTCCTTACCTCACAAAGGCCTCCATCAAATCATACACTTTCCAAATCATGTCCCCACCATCACCTTGACCAAGTCAACGACGGCGACAAAATCAAGGAACAACAAAAGGTCACTCAGTATCGAAAGATTGACCCCATGTCAACAACAACCTAGGAGCTTATGAAAAATCTCCGTTATCGCCAAATGGGATAACATCTCTCATGAAAAATTTCCGTTATCTCCAAATGGAATAACGTAAGGTGACAGCCTCCAAGTTGTCAAAATCCAACTTTAGCTGCCTCTATCTCCTAGATAGCGACGTAAGCTTTAGTTTCCTAAGGTGCCAGCCTCCGAATTGTCAAACTCCAACTTTAGCTGCCTCTATCTCCTGGATAGTGATGTAAGCTTTAGTTTCCTAAGGTGACAACCTCCGAATTGTCAAATTCAAGCTTTAGCTGCCTCTATTTCCTAGATAGCGACGTAAGCTTTAGTTTCTTAAGGTGACAGCCTCCGAATTGTCCAAATGCCAAGGATCCTAGACATGTTCCTAACTGTCTAGCAGATCCTGAACTACGATCATGGCTTGATTCCCCCGGGATACGTAGGTAGCCTTTTAAAAAGGTCCAGCCATCCGACTATATTGGTCACCCCTTTCCTTCACCACTCCTCAGTGTGAGCCTTTCATCCGACCACATCGGTCACTTCTTTCATTTGGCATATCCCCAACAGGACCAGCTATTAGACCTCTTAGGTCACTTCCTTTCCATCTTCATAAGCAAGGGACCAGTTTCTCTTCGCCATTTCCCAGCGGAACCTGAACTACGACCATGGCTTGATTCCCCCGGGATACGAGGTAGCCTACTTTAGGTTAAGTCAATCCGTTACGTACGACATCCTTTCCCGAGTGGATCCAGACTACGATTTGGCTTGATTCCTATCCAGGATATGTAGGTAGCCTTCCAAAGGTTCAGCCACTCGACCTCCTTGGTCACCCAAGCCCAATCCATCTCGGCAGTTCACCAGATTGGGTTCTCACTTTTATCGATAACCCCACTTGCCTTGCAAGTACCGTTGTCGAGGGGCTTCTGTAAGTATCCAAATCTGGCTCATGCCTCCGGTTAAGTTTCCTGGCAATTCCCCAAACTTTTATAATGTTTAGGGGCAATTCGGGAACTTTTCCAAACTTTACAAGGGAGGAAGGACTTGCTAGGAATTAAAATTCCAAGCAGGACCTCGCTGGAAAGAAGCCTCTAGCTGCCACCTTGTATGAATCTAGAAACATGCTGATACGACAGAGGATAACGCCGGGCGGCTTCTTTTGGGGCAGATTTACGCCGGGCGGCTTCTTTAAAAAGCGCACTGCAGCCTATAAATAGAGGTCTCCTCTATTCATTTTGATATACAATTTTCAACAATGTTACTCTGCCCAAATTAAGGCACGAATTTCCAGAAACTAAAAACACTCAAAAACCACCTCCCTCATTCATAAATCCCTTCCTAACCTTTTCCTAAATAGGAAAATCCCCTTGGGAGAATGAGAGAACCACCATTGGTAATCTCTCCTTCCTTTCCCCTTGATATACTCTCATTATCTTGCTTTACTTGCTACTTGTCATTTATATTTCCATTACTTGTCATTTATATTTGATTTATTATCTTAAAGTTCCTATCTTTGCAATGTAATCATCTTATTAACACTCCCCATACACATAGGATTCATTGGGGATCCTCTCCCAAGGGTGAACAAGGGTCCACAAGTGGCTTGTTCTAGGGATGATCTACCACATGATGATGTGATGTCCCTTTACTTTTACGCATAAAAATGTAGTCTTTATTCATATTATGTCATCCCCTTCCCAAGATCTAGCGTTCCAAGGATTGTCCACCTTATGAGGTCTTAAAGGACATAGTAAAAGCCATTAAGATCTTTCCTTTTACCTTAAGCCTCTAGTTTAATGATGTTCATTATGTTATTTCCATTAAAAATGCAATCTTTACTTTAAATGTCCCTAAAGATGGATCTCTCTCCGATGATTGTCTAGTAGCCTTTTAAGGCACAAAAGACATAGGATGAGTATAAAGATCCAATATTTATACCCCTTTCCCCTATTCCCTTGGTTCTTGGAGCATCCCGTGGTGAGGATCGGTGTAAAGACTCTATCTTTACATCATTTCCATCACAAAAATGCCATAATCATTGTCCCTTTAGAAACTGACGGATCTTAGTCCCGACATCTCCGATAATCACTTGAGACGAACATAAAAGTCCCTACGAATCTTTATCGTCTCAAGATGTAAGATTGATGGGCAAAGATTTCTCCTTTTCTAAAGAAGTCTCATTCTTGGACCTAAGATGAGCTCCTCTCGATCACATGTGACTAAATCCCCAAAGAACGTTAGTTTAAGACATACCAAGGCTCTTACACCTACCATGGTTAATTAACCTAACGGGAGGGTAGAAAAGTCTTGTAATGATGATCATAAGCCCAAAATGAGCACTGGATCAAAATCCCAAAAACATCAAATCCAAGGAATCCCGAGCTATAACCTACTTATATGGTTTATATGCCGGCTGATAAACTTGGCACATTCCCTCCTCTTTTCAAATCACGCATACACACGAGCACACAAACAAGCACAAACTTCGGATCTAGAAAGACTTGCTTTTGCAAGGCTCCTTAGGTGAACGCCAAACGTTCTTCCCAAGGAGTAACTTAACCTCCGGACCCTTATCCTTTTTTTCAAAGTTTTGAGGAAATCAAAATGGCGTGGCGACTCCGTGTTTCAATAAAACCGGTGTCTTCAAACTGAGGTGAATGGCGACCTTTAAACGGTTTAATCCAGAGGGCCACACATTCACACATAGGTTCATCAAGTGTTGGACACCATCTGTTCTAAGTTTGAAAGTCGGAGATTGGGTCCACTGGATTTTTCCTTGGTATTAAGGCCTCTAGATCTTCCTCCCATCTACACCTCTATCAGACCCGCTATGCATCTGACCTCTTATAGAAATTCAACATGTACTTAAGTAAGCCGACTCCTACCCATCTCTCCGCTAGCCTACATCTCTCGACCTTCGATGAGGATCCCCTCCCGGATGCCACACTCTATCGTAGCATGAACGGAGGTCTTCAGTATGTTACACTTACATGCCCTAACCTTTCCTTTGCGGTAAATTAGGTATGCCAGATCATGCATTCCCCACGCACATCTCATCTCCAGACAGTCAAATGTATCTTTCAATTTCTAAAAGGTACAATCACATATGGGTTATCCTTTCAGAAATCCCTTGACACTTTTATCATTGCATTTTGTAATGTCGATTGGGCCGGTTCCCCTGATGATTGCCGCTCAACTACAAGAGCATGTGTGTTTATTGGGCCTAATGTCATCGCTTCGATTGCAAAAAAGCAACATATTGTTGCTCGTTCCAGTAGTGAAGCAGAATATAGAGCTTCTGCTTCCATCACGGCTAAAATTTGATGGATCTCTTTTTTATTTCGTGAATTGGGTATTGCTCTCTCTCCCCCACTTATTTTTTGTGATAATATATTGACACTTCATATGTCTAAGAATTTGGTTTTTCACATTCTTACAAGGTATATTTAGATTGAATTACACTTCATTCGTGACCTACGTCAACGAGGATTCTTAAGACTACATCATAGTTCTTCTTCAGACAAAGTGGCCAGCTTATTCACAAAGAGTTTAGCTGCTCCGCATTTTCAATATTGTCTTCCAAGCTTCAGCTCCGCTCCACTTTGCTTCGCTTGAGGGGGGGGGGTAAAAGCAATATTATCAAGCCAGGATCCGATCCTCCGTCACAATAGGAAACATGATGCTAAGTTTATAAATATATTTTGTATCTTGTCTATATCTTTTATATGCAATCACCTCTTTAGTCTTAGTTAATTGATTACGATAAATTTGTACAATCATTTTCTTCCTAGAATAGTGCTCTTGTATTCTATATTAAAATGATCAACATGTTTCACGTCTTGATCATCCACCTTGAGGTAACATCTTGAAATTATATCTTGGACTAACGCCTTGAGTTATTTGTTGTATATTCCCTATTTCTCAGGAAAAAGGTTATGGGCAAATAATCTACCCTCATAACCGTTCAAGACTTAGTCAAATGACGCCATAACAACCATATCATCAACCAAGGAGTAATGGCTGCAAACCATCAACAAAAGGCGTGATTCTAGGCGAGATAGAAGGGATTGCATTTATGTTGTTATTTCAGTTATATTATTTGTATATAAATAGTCCTTAGAAAAGCACATGTACACACGTTACACACAATACTCTACGCTATCGCTGCATCTTGTACTCGAAAACTACTAAGCTCAATTAAAGTCCATTTTTGGTTAAGGTAGGCTTTTCCTAAAGCCTCCCGAGGTTTTTTCCGGCGAATGATTGTTCAAAGGTTTTCCTCGTTACATCCTTCTATCCATCTTTATTTGAGAATTATATTCCATTTTGTACCCAAAGTTCTTCAATATAAATTCACCTTGTTGAAAATTGTCCAAAATAATTTGGCGCCGTCCGTGGGAACTTTGGTTTTTAGATTCCAATCAAGATGAGCGATCATACTTCTGCAATGTCTACACCCATCATCACGACTGGGGCAAGAACCAACACATCAAGCTTGCCCATGACGTTTAATACCCATTCGCCTATTGGGTCCAGCGCTGTTATGTCTCAAAACCAATGGCTCAACTTGGGGGATTCTTCATCCATGACGCTGCCTGGAATATCAATGGGAATTATAACCAATATAACCACCATGATGCAGCAGTTGAAGAATCAGATGGAAGTGCAACAGTACACCAATGAAATGATATTCAATTCGATAGGCCGGTTGCAAAATGAGATGTCAGCATTAAGACACAACGATCCTGTGGTCAGCATGCATGAGGTTTCACCTCTGTAGCCTAGAACTCTCTTTCCAAGTGCTGGACCAAGCACTATAAATGAGCAAGGCAATGTCACAATGTCCAGTGCTGTTCAAACTGAAAGCACCACTATCACCACGAGACCAATTTCGTTATCAACCTGCTTTATCTTTGCAACCCCACCTCCTATGGGGCAAACAGGGAGTTTTAATATGTTTGGTACTCCTTTAAATCCATTTGTTGCCACTAACCGTGTTGCAGATAACACCCTCGCAAGGGAAGTGCAGCAGATCAAGGATATTCTCATGAAGGTTCCAAGAGTCACCTTACCCTTCAACCAAGCATCCCCAACCAGCCTTCATGATTCACATTTTGTTCCTGCCATAGCTGGGGTGGAGATCCCTAAAAGATTTCAAGTACCTCCCTTGAAACAATATAATGGGCACAACTGACCCTGCGGAACACATAGCCTTGTACTAAGAAAAGATGGACATCATTAGCATTCCCCACCATCTTAAGGAAGTGTGTTTGTGCAGAGGCTTTGGATCAACTCTATCCGGTCCCGCTTTGATGTGGCTGACTAATCAGCCTATGAATTCTATCTCTTCTTACTCTCAATTACTAAACATGTTTCTTAATCAATTCTCTTGTAATCGTGTGTTTGAAAAACTAATGAGTGACCTTTACAAGGTGGTACAGCAGCCTGATGAAACTATAAAATATTACGTGTTTAGGTTCAATAAGGAAGCCGTGAGCATCCCTCATATTGATGTGTCAACGGCAATAAAAGCTTTCAGGATGGGCTTGAAAAGAGAAACACCATTCTACCAAGATTTGGTCATGTACCCGTCTAGGAGTTTGGAAGAAATTAGAACAAGATCTGTTCGTTTCATCAGTTTGGAAGAAGACGAGATGGTTCATGGCAAGGCGTCAAAGAAGACACCTACATATGATAATCCTGACAGAATGGCGGACTCCTTTCATCATCGATCCAATAGGGGGAAACCCTACTCTAAAAGTGACTCTTCTAAAATTAATATTGTAGAGGAGGATGACGATGAAGATGATATGACCTATCCAAAGATTAGTGACTATTGCTTTTCTATTAATGTTTCAGGACTCCTCTACGCAATGGACAACTTGGGTAGCGAGGCAAGATGGCCAAAAGTAGCTGATAGACCTTCATCTTGGAAGGACAAATCTAAATGGTGTGCTTATCATGAAGATTTTGGCCACACTACCAATAATTGCATTGCCTTGAGGAAAGAGATCAGTCACCTACTTTGAAAAGGGCTTCTTAAGAATCTTCTTGAAAAAAGGAAGGGACGTAATGAGACGAAAGAAGCCATAGCCAAGACTCCACCTTCACCTCCTCCTGTAACCAAAGTGATCAAATTTATCACAGGCGGTTCAGACATTTGTGGCACTACGTATTCCACAGCAAAGCATCATGCCAAAGATTCCAAGGAAGATAAGTCAGGACTACCGACACGACGTCTAGATACATCCCCGGGCCAGCAGATCATTTTTGATCAAGGTGATAAAGAAATCATTCAGGATCCTCATCATGATGGGTTGGTTATTACCTTGCAGATTGACAACTGCAAAGTAAAGCATATTTTGATCGACAACGGGAGCTCAGTCAACTTGATCATGAAAGGTACCTTAGAAGAAATGTCAGTCCCACTAACGGAAGTCGTGAAAAACTCATCCGTTTTAGTAGGATTCAGTGGGGAAACAAAGCAAACGATTGGTGAAATCAGACTGCCAGTTTATGTCGAAGGACTAAACTCTATGGAAAAGTTTTGTGTAATTGATTGTCCGTCAGCATATAACGTCATCTTGGGGAGACCTTGGATCCATAGCATGAAGGCAGTTCCATCAACATACCATCAGTGCGTCAAAATGCCGACGCCTTGGGGTGTGATCAGAGTAAGAGGCGATCAGCAAGCTGCCAAAGAATGTTACAAGGTGGATATGAAAGCGTGTTCCACTTCTTGTACAGCATAGCAATTAAAGAAGGGCGTCAGGGACATCTTGGAGGCTGCTGAATATGACGTAAGAGAAATACTGGTAGACGCTTCTAACCCTGAAGCTAAAGTCTTAGTTGGAGCTGATTTACCTCCTAAAATTGAGAAAGAGATAATTGAATTTTTGAACAGTAGAAGGCTATGTTTCGCTTGGAAACATGAGGATATGACTGGAATAGACAAGATCATCATAACTCACAAGTTGAATATCGACCCTACTGTCAAGCTGGTCCATCAAAAGAGGAGAAAATTTGCTCAAGAACGGAATCAAATCATCAAAGAGGAAGTGGAGAGGCTACTAAAATCTAAGATGATTAGAGAGGTACAATACCCTAGGTGGTTATCTAATGTGGTGGTTGTAGAGAAGAAAAACAGGAAATGGCATGTATGCGTAGATTTCACTGACTTGAACAGAGCATGCCCCAAAGATCCATTCCCGTTGCCTCACATTGATTCTCTAGCACATGAAACAGCTGGCCATGATGTATTGACTTTCATGGACGCTTCCTCAGGCTATCAGCAAATCCAAATGGAGCCCTCGGACTAGGAAGATACCACCTTCATAACCCCCGAAGGTATATATTGTTATATTGCCATGCCATTTGGACTAAAAAATGCAGGTGCCACTCATCAAAGACTGGTGAACAAGATGTTCAAAGACCATCTCGGCAAGACGATGGAGGTATACATAGATGATATGGTAGTGAAGTCCAAAAATATGGAAGACCATGTGCAACACCTTGCAAAAGCATTTGACATCCTAAAAGCATTCAACATGAAGCTGAACCCTTCAAATTGTAACTTTAGAGTTAGAGCCGGGAAGTTTCTGGGTTACATGGTGACTAAGAGAGAAATCGAAGCCATCCCGGAGAAAATCAAAGCTATCCTCAACCTACAATCCCCTAAAACAATCAAAGATGTACAGAGATTGACAGGACGGATAGCAGCCTTGAATCAGTTCATTTCCAAGTCCTCAGAAAAGTGTAAATTGTTTTATGACATCTTGAGGAAGAACAAGTTGTTTCAATGGACCGAGCAGCATGAAGAAGCTTTCCTAAACCTCAATTAATATCTCACGTCCTGCCTCTTCTTGCAAAACCGAAACCTGGTGAACCTCAATACCTATACCTAGGCGTATCAGAAAGCGTTGTAAGTGCCGTCCTAGTTAAAGAGAATCAAGGTGATCAATATCCCGTATGTAAGTAAATCTCTTCTAGATGCGGAAACCAGGTAATCCCATCTAGAAAAACTTATTCTTACGAGCCAAGAAGCACAATCAAGTCATAAGCACTTGCAGACTTCGTAGCAGATTTCAGTGCCACGTTATAACCTGAGGTGGAACTAGAGGTACAACATCTTGAAGGTAATAATTCTCCTAGATATTGGACTTTGTTCACAGATGGAGCATCCAACTCAAGAGGAGAAGGGTTGGGCATTCTACTGAAATCGCCTCAAGGAAAATTAATCCCTTAGGCTGTTTCCTGCGAATTCAAGGCCACAAACAATGAAGCTGAATACGAAGCTCTCATCATAGGTTTATCTACCGCTCTCAGCATAAGTATCACCAATATTAACGTTTTTACTGATTCCTTATTATTAGTTAATCATTTTAACGGGTCTTATGCGGCTAAGAATGCCAGAATGACACTCTACCTCCAACATGTTAAAGCTCTAGCAGCACGCTTTGTTAGTTTTTCTTTAGAACATGTACCTCGTAAAGAAAATGTTGAAGCTGACGCCTTGGCCAATCTGGGATCAGCGTGTGGAGCTATGATGAATATAAACATTCCGATCATCTACGTAAGGTATCCAGCTATTGATCAAACCGAAGAATGCGCGGCCTTAGATCAATCAAACACTTCTCCCATAAGCCACGATGCAGAACCAACTTGGATCCAGTCGATCGTAAAATACTTGCAAGACGGAACCATCCCATTGGATGTCAAGAACCAAAGATCATTCAGGATGAAGGTATCTATTTTCATTTTAATCAATAACATCTTGTTCAAAAATTTTGCAACGGGTTTATACATGAGGTGTTTAGAGCCAAATGAAGTCAATGAGGTTTTAAGGGATCTACATGCTGGTGAATGTGGGAACCATTCTTGGGGCAAATCGTTATCCTTCAAAGCACTCAAAATGGGGTATTATTGGTCGACGATGAGGCAAGACGCGATTGATTTTGCCTTGAAGTGTGATGCGTGCCAGAGACATAGCAACATCCTACATCAGCCCGCGGAACCCCTACATCCTGTACTGTCATCTTGGCCGTTCATGCAGTGGGGCATGGATATAGTTGGAAAACTGCCAAAAGCTTCAGGGGGAAGGGTATTCATGTTAGCCATGACCGACTACTTTTCTAAATGGATTGAGGCAGAAGCATACGTACAAGTGAGAGAGAAAGAGGTCATTTCGTTCTTGAAAAAGAATATCTTGAGCAGATTTGGCATCCCTTCGGAGATCATTTGTGACAACGGTTCCCAGTTTATCAGCAAGAAGACTAGAGATTTTTGTTCAAGATGGGGAATCAAATTGATAACTTCAATGCCTATACATCCTCAAGCCAATGGTCAAGCTGAGTCATGAAATAAGTTGATCATCAACAACCTGAAGAAACGTCTAGATCAAAAAAGGGGAAGATGGGCTGATGAGTTACCACTTGTATTATGGGCTGACAGAATGACATCTAAGAATGCTACTGGGCAAACACCTTACTCGTTGGTATTTGGCACTAAACCAGTACTTCCCATAGAGGTAACAATCCCAACCGCAAGATATGGGCTACTGACTCAAGACGACAACAATTACCTCTTGGCCCAGGATTTGGATACCGTAGATGAGATTAGAGACATAGCTAAAATTAGAATGGCAGCCTATCAACAAAGGATAGCCAGATCGTACAACAGAAATGTGAGGATAAGGCGTTTTCAAGCTGGAGACATGGTGTTGAGGAAGGTGTTCCAAAACACTAGGAAATTGAACGCAGGAAAATTGGCTCCAAAATGGGAAGGCCCTTACCTCAATGACGCTGAAGCCGGAAAAGGAGCATATTGGTTGTCTACCCCAGATGGCGTCAGAATACCTAGAAGCTGGAACGCTATACATCTTAAGCATTACTACAAGTAAGTTAAAATTTATTAAAATTTTAACGCCAAGGTACGAACCCCTTCTTAAATAATTTTTAGTCTATCAATTTTTTTATTCCTTTTATTCAACTCAAACTCTTACTAACTTAATCATAGGAGGGGTGTTAGCTAAGTTAAAACCCAACCCTAACATGTTCCTCTGTTGCCTTGGATAAACGTTATCAGAAGCAATATGTTAAACGCCTGGAAGTGTTAAGATTTTCTTGATGACATAAGGTACACAATCTATTCAAACGCAAAAGTCGTATACAACATACTTGTAAAGCCACGATTGCATTATCGCCTGGGCGCACGATTAGCACACTTGATTTAAAAGGGAAGACCTCATTCATCTTGCTATATGAATCACGTCTTCCATATTTAAATCAAGTCGTGAAACTAAGGTTTGTGTCATTGTACATGTCACCAAGAGATCAACTGGTTATAACATCGTTGCATGTTATCTTTACAACTTGGTTATAATATTGTTGCATGCTATCTTTACAACTTGGTCATAACATCGTTGCATGTAATCTTTTCAAAAGTTATAACATTAACATGTTATCCAAGGTCATGTGGTAGTAACATTTACATGTTACCAACGAACTTAAAAAAGAAGAGCTCGTTATAAAGTAAACCAAGTATCACCAGACTTGAAAACCCCAAGGAAAAAGAGCAAAACGCCCCACAAATCTGAGATGTTGAATCAACCCAACATCTTCAAAAACCAATGTACCGACTCTTACGAGTCTATTATAAGCCAAAAATCTTTTTATGAGGACACACCCTCACCAAATTAATTGTTTTTGAAAAGAAAACACATCCCATCCTTCTAGAGGATCTCATTCTGTATTATTATCTTGAGCATCTTCAACCTGATCAATTTTCTCGTGAACCTTAGAAGTTACCTCACCCGTATTTTCAATAATAATCCTTTGTAAATCTACATTTTCTTCTTCTAGATTCCGGTTTATGTGTTCTCCAGCCTGGTACTCTTTAATCATTTCGATCCTAGCCTCAAAGACTGATTTCGCAGCTTCAATCTTCATGTCATCACGAAGCGAATCCATCTCCTTCGCATGCTTCCTACCAGCATTGGCAAGTCTGACTACCCATCTTCAAATCTCCTTATCCTTAGCCTTAATTTATTCGCTCTTCTCTTTCAACATCTTGAAAAATGATTTTAGATCTTCCTCGTATTCAGCCTTATCCATGTCTGAAGTGTCAGCCTTTACTTTCCATATCCTGATTTCCTTAGACATCATCTTGGTAATTGTCACAGCCTATCATAAAAAACAACGGAATTGATCAAAGCATGAAAGGATCTTCAAATAAAAATCAAAATAACCTATTACCTAGCTCTCTAAAACTTCTTCACTTGGTGTTTCCTTCTCGACGTCCATATCTTGGTCACTCCTCTTTCTTTTCAATATAGCCTTGTTATCCGTCTCAAACATTAGAGGCAGACTCCCTTCTACCTTCTTCTTATCCTTATACCTTGCCACGATATCACTCGCTGTGAAGCCGGATCGAGTCACTACAAATATGAATGTCAAATATGTTAATACAAATGCAGAAGATAAAGGAATTCTCCGAAAAAAATTAACGAGAAATACTTACCGAAGAAATTTTTGCAAGGAAAATACGGATGAACTTGCGCTCTGGATTAGGGTAAATATTGAAGAAGACCGCGCCTTCCAGGAATAATCTTGTATGAAAAGGAAAGACTTACCATAATATATGGAACGCCCGGCTTGGAAAGGATTCAAAGAGATTTGTTGCTACTATTAAAGCCATCCGAGAGAAGAGCGGTTATAGACTTCTAAGCTTACTATAACTCCACAACTTCCATTCTACCGTCGCAAACCTACCACATCAATAAATCCTTGGAAGATGGGAAGGCGCACATGGAAAAATATTAATACTTTCCGCATTCAACTTGGAAAGCCCCAATATTTTGGGGGCAATTGTTTAGGGTGAAAAAATTCACTCAACATGTTTCACGTCTTGATCATCCACCTTGAAGTAACGTCTTGAAATTACATCTTGGACTAACGCCTTGAGTTATTTATTGTATATTCCCTATTTCTCAGGAACAAAGTTATAGGTAAATAATCTACCCTCATGACCGTTCAAGACTTAGTCAAAGGACGCCATAACAACCATATCATCAACCAAGGAGTAACGGCTGCAAACCATCAACAGAAGGCGTGATTCTAGGCGAGATAGAAGGGATTGCATTTATGCTGTTATTTCGGTTATATTATTTGTATATAAATAGTCCTTAGAAAAGTACATGTACACACGTTACACACAATACTCTACGCTATCGCTGCATCTTGTACTCGAAAACTACTAAGCTTAATAAAAGTCCATTTTTGGTTAAGGTAGGCTTTTCCTAAAGCCTCCCGAGGTTTTTTCCGGCGAACGATTGTTTAAAGGTTTTCCTCGTTACTGAATGTGCGCTCGCCGAAAAAAAATAAAAAGGAGTTGCCACGCCGTTTTAAAGAGGAAACATTGAAAACCTTTTTGACAGAGAAAATGGGTTCGGGGGTCAGGTTACGTGTTGGGAAGAACCGAGAGTTCACCCAACACGCCTCGTCCGTAGACGAGTCTTTCTTTGTTCAACATTTAAATCATCCAAATGTGGGTGCAAAATGTGTGTAACAAGATATTTATAATCCTAGGACTTCAATATAATATTAGGCCCTCTAAAAGCCTAAGTAAAAATTTAACAATTTACCAAATAATCCTCGTAAATTTTTGGGTTATTACATTCTTACCCCCTTAAAAGAAGTTTAGTCCTCTAAACTTAACATACCTGCCACTGTCCACTTTTCATGCTCATCATCTCTAGCCTTCATAGCAATCTACACTAAATACTCCAATAATGACACTGAGGTCAAACCTAAGGCTCAAATCAACTTATCCTCATACATCCTAAACTCCCAAAAATCTAAAGCCAAAGCTCTGATACCAACTGTAACGATCTCAAATTTCCACAACAATAATAATACTTAATTTATAATAAGATAACCTCCAATGGCTACTAAAACCATAATTCAAACATTAACCACAATTTGAAATAACTTAAATGCGGACAACGGTAATAATTTCAAGGCTAGTACAACCCACTAGCTCAACAAAATCTTAAAGTCTTACAAACTCTCAAATAATTGAAACAACTGACTAAAGAGTCTAAAATGAAAATATACCAAACCGATCCTTGAACTCCTTATGAAGTGCTCCCGAACCGTTTCACATTCTTCCTATATGAAATCTGGAAGAAAAGAAGATGAAGGGTGAGCGAACAATGCCCAGTAAGTTCATATACAACCCCTCCGATTACTAAGGAGGAGTTGACCTGAAGGAATATTGAACGATACAAATTTCAAGTAACAATCGAAGACATAACAGAACACAAATTTGAAATAATTATTTACCAAATCTCAAACCAAATGTCTTTCAAAATCTCAACGATTTCACAAACTGAGTTGACAAATATTTTGGAGTTTCAAATGATGACGTAATCGATTCAAATTGACTCGAATGATTTACTTAATTAAAACCGTTCTGTGAGGACCCCGACCCGGAACCTACACGTGTCCCGAGTTGGAGCGTCCTCAAACTAACCCAAATATCCTAAACTTTTAAAAACTTTGATTTAACTTTCAAACGCTACACCATTTACATACCCATTTCAAAAATAACTCTACTCCTTTCTACGCTGGGGGAAGAGTTGACCAACTCCGAAAGTAATAAATAATTTACAAAAAGATGTTGAATATAAAATAAGATTAAAGTTTATAAATACAAACCCTTTAAAAGAATTATATCAATACACAATTTCTACGCCAACCTATACGTACCCCGACAAACCCAAAATACCACATCCAACTCCTTTCCGCCCTTACTTGGCCGGTCCACCTGTCTCGGGATCTAAAACAAGAAGGGAGAGGGGTGAGAATAAATCTCAATGAGCTATTATGATATGCAAGAAGATGCCAAACAAGGTGCAACACATAGCATGGTAGCACAAAACACTTTATAAAAGCGGTAAACACCTTACGTTACCTCATTTTACCTTTTTCCCGTCTCGAACAATAAGTCGTACAACGTGGGAGTAAAACTCCACTCTTTGGTGAATTGCCTCCAAAGCACATTCACCTCTTTATAGGTCTCATGCCCCGAGATCCATATAAGAAAAGGATACCTATATTAGTGTATCCAACAATAATCTCGTCCCTCCTTACAACGATCGCAACAGCCCGTAAAGCTTTTTGGGTCAATACGGTCGTTAGCACGGCCCCACCCCGTGGCCACAGAGTGGGGAAGGGTCACCGTATGATGTACCTTCAATCACTTATTGAACAAATCAATAATTGATTGGCATCCATCATACCCACCCGAACATAACACGCTCAAGCACATGATAGTTACTTGAGATAATCCACAAAACGGGATAATAATATAACAATACCAAATAATCCACAAAGGGGATAAACACCATGGCAACATGGTAAAATATACTCATGTTCAACCAACATCATAATGCAACATTTAAGTAATACACTATGCATAGTATCATCAACAAATATGAATGATAACAAATAAATCCACAATGGAATAACCATACAACTACATAGTAAACATATCCACACATTGGGATATCATAACAACTTGTCAAATATTCCACACTTGGGGAGCCACATAACACTTACCAAATAATCCACAAAGGGGATAAACAATATAGTCACATGGTAAAATAGAATATCTGGAAATGATCATTTCATATTTAGTTTATAAAACCAATTCCATTTGAGAGATCACCTAAAAATACTCAATTTGGACTCTTGAACCATCCAATTTCGAGTCCGTATGAATTAACTATGATTTATTCAATTTCCACTCAACTTCTAACGTACAATACTACCTGCTGTAACCAAATCAGATTTTTGGGGCATAACGATAACTTCTTTAGCTATGATACCATCACATTCAGAAAGTACTCAGAAAAACACCCAATTTAGACCCAAGAACCATCCAATTCCGATTTAATATGATTAAGTTATGACCATCACAAGATTGCTAAACGAATTCTGGTTCAGAACTGAAGTTAGGATTTCTGGGGTCTTGGGCGACCGCCCAAACCTCTTGGGCGACCGCCCAAGAGGGTTTTCAAGGAAATGTGAGTTTCTGCCAGCATGGGCGGCCGCTCAGCCCCCTTGGGCGACCGCCCAAGCCTCCCGCTGCCCCAAACTTAGGTTTTTAACCCCTTTAACCCTAGTTCTTCCTTCCCCCTACCATTGATTATTCAAGAACACCCAAGAACACCTTCATTTCACCAAATCCCAAACAAACATGTAAACTCCAAAACCAAGTAATATAGATTTAGATTTCTCACCACAAGAATTCCAACCCATCTCATTAACATATTTCAAGTTAAACTTTCTAATCCAACCAAACACATTTCCTTATACCCTTGATCAACTACTATGAACCAAGACATCATTCTCTAACATTAACCCATTTTCCCAAGCTCCAAGAAGGTTTCCAAGGTATCAAACAACCATTATAAAACAATCACAACATCAAATCATTCATGAGCATACAAAGAAGGGAAGTCATAATAACTCACCTTAGGATTTTAGGATGAAAAGATGATCTTCAAAGCTTGATTGATTCCGCAAGTTTATCCAACTCCAAAACTACTCTTAGACTTGATTTTTGATGAAGGATGGCTTAGCTTCAATAAAAGGATTTGAGAGCTTCCATGGCTTTTGAATGAAGAGGAGGTATGAAGAAAAATGAAGAAGGAGGAAGAAGAGTGAGGAGTATGAGGGAGAGGGGAGGGGCCGGTCAAGGAGGGAGTGTGGGGGAGGCACTTGTCAAGCCTAGGAAGAAGTAAGACTAATTGGCCCCCCACCAAAATTAATCCTAAGGCTTTCACTCTTTTTCATTAAAATTAATCATTTATCCAAATAATTCATCCTACCCATTTACCTCCTTGCACTATTTATCATTTTTCCATTTTTTATTATTTCCCCAAATTTCTTTATTTAATATCCAATAAATTCTCAAAAGATTCTAATCTTACTACTCACCCAATTTATCTTACTTTAAGAATTTAAAGACATAATTGAACACATAAGTCAACATAAATATTTGAAGCATATAATATAATATTTAAAATTAGTGCCTAGGGTTGGGGTCGTTACACTCACTCCCCCTTAAAGAAAATTCGTCCCGAATTTGACTGTCACTTACCCTAAGGTTCAAATAGCAAGAGTTAACTTTCACACATTCTAACTTAACAATTTCAATTAGACTTCTCAAAGGCAGGATTCTACTATACATTTTCACAACTTAATTACTCTAAGACTTCAATTCCCAATCAGTCTCATCAATGCTATGATTCTTTCCAGGATTCAAATTTCCTTAATAATGTGATATAACAACTCAATACGCCAAGAATACCATACCATTATCGCTAACCCGAACTTTCACGACCTCAAAGAAGTATTTTAAATGAAAAGTATTACACCTTATGTTTCCCAATACATTACGATATTACATTTAAAACTTCAATTACTCTATAAGCCGCTCCAAGTCGGCCTATAAGCAAAATCACCAACCCTTTCTAAAACTTCAAATGGATCAACAAATTTTGGCGCCAATCTACCTTAGGCCTTGCTTCTCTAATCTCAACCCAACAAATTAGAGATCGATATTTTCTTCCCTAACAACGCCGCATACGGTTTTATCTCAAAGTTAGAATAATAACTGCTATCATACGCACATCCGACCACCTTTGGTAATCATACGACCTATCGACTACCAAAGTCCATTGTACATGCCCGTAGCATATCCTCAACAATACGTAATGATTCCTCAATTTTCACAAGGTTAAACTCAATAACATTCCTACATTCCAAAAGGACTTTCCCAAATGAGGTCTATCCAATCCATTTAATACTAGGGGTTTATACAACTAAACGATCCCCTAACATATATGAGAACTTCATCAATAAACCTCTCATCAGGCTATATATATAACGAGGAGAAATACAATTCAACTTTCTATTATCACCATTCAATATTACAATTATATTCAGGACTAGTGACAATTCAATATTCAAATTGAATGGTTGGCCGCCCACAACGGAGCCGATCCAACTCCAAAACAAAACCGAGTCTATTGTGACCGACACAATAATAACCCCACATTTATCAAATCATTTCTTGGACCAACACTTGAATACAGTTAATCATTATAGGGAAACTAGATTGCCTTTTTACTTGCTTCTGTACGAACTATATCTTTAAAATAACCAATCTTTCGAAAATTTACAACATCTTTCAAAATTCCAAGGATAGATAAAATGAGATCAAATGAGACTCGAATGGTTTATTTATTTAAAACTGTCCCATACCAGTTTTAATTAACTAAACCACTCACACTCTTAAGAAATTTTCAAAAGATTGATAAGCTACCAAAAATAACTCGAGTGATTTAATTATCTACAACCGTCCCATACCAGTTGTAGATAGTTAAATTACTCACAGATTTTAATGTACACAAAAACTGTTCACCGACCTTATTAAATCAATTATCCCCGAAGGGTACAAATGCGCACACCGAAGTTCAACACACACTTTCAATTGTTAAACAAAATTAAACAATACCAACATAATATTCTTGTTTGGCCTCTATTTATATTATAGCCACCACTTATAATATTTATACTTAGTTAATTTCTCTATAAGAAAACACAATCTTGCCATACTATTTCTATTTCCGATAAATAACACTAAACAATCATTAAGCTTATAAACTAGGTAAATCATCCTCAATTCGATAATTCCTCAAGTTGTATATTCAACACTTTTACTTAATTTGAATCATCTATTCCCTACCTTTAATATTGGTATTGTACTTAGCAACAACATATTGTAAAACATCTAGTTCCCAATCAAATACCATAATTTCTAAATCAGAGAATATAATTGGAACTCACATGGATCAATCATTCTCGAATTTCAATTAAACATTACAGTATAATCTAACTTAACTCTCAATAACCATCAACAAACTCAAAATCCGTACAACGTTAATATCTTTCAAGCATCACACAAATCCCTCATATGATTCACGTAACTAAGTCGAACTATAGTATATAACCATCCTAAAGTATCCTGTCTCCCAATAAGATTCATCCTCATTTTCTCAACTAATGATAATCAATTCTCAAAACGAACCCTATACCTATTTCACCAATTTCAAGTTGACCCTATAAGCCACCAATAACTACGTCTATTATACTTCTTCACATTTACCCTTTTTACCTCTCCATGGCTAGTACACAATCCATAAATCAAAACGGTCATACTAGATATAAATGTTGTCTTAAGTATATCCTTAAAGCAATTTTCCACTGAAATTGTAACACTCCGAAAATTCAACTAATAACCATTGAGTATCCTACTAGTTTCTAAAATCATTCATACAAATCGTCAACAAGTGCTAACGACTACTTATGCTTCACGATTACCTATTTAAGATTTCTATAACCCGTTGATTAACCACCAAGTATCATCTTTTCTAAATATAGTACCTTATAGCAACTCAAAATCTCAACATCGTGGTATGATATGGGATGAAAACCTAATTTGAAACTCACACCCAAAACACCACTTAGTCAACTAATAGCACACAAAGGCAAAGATATATTAATTCCATAAGATCTCGTACTCCCGATATTTATAACTCATATAATCCCACTTAGACTATCACTTTCAATACTAGTCTCATATATCTAGTCTCCCCACGAGACACCAATGTAAGAATACTCACGCAAGTTACACAACCATAAATCACTCTTAATTAGACCATATACCTATCCTCAACTAAGAGTTCACAAATTCATTTACTACCGTACATGAGATAACTCAAGGTTCCTTTAAATCAAAGATAACACACAACCCAAATAATCTTCACATTCCTTAGGCCATACTTTCGACATTTATGCATATATGATAAAATAGCAAATAATGACTCATCCGCCTCTACCACACACGGAGGCAAATCAAACATAGATAAGGAGACTCGCTTCTTGCGACAGTCCTCCTCAACACAACAACTACTCAAATAATTCAGGTTAACATAACGATGATTCACGGATAGGTAACTTGCCCAAATCCACCGGCAATACATGCCCACTTAATCACAATTACCAAGATAATTAAGGATGATTCGAGGTACGACCCCATCGGAGTAGAACCTCCAACACATAAGGCAACTCTTAGGCCAATTATGCAAATAAAAGATGAAATGTAATGCCACGTGAGAACGAATGAACAAGGATTTATAGAAGTATGAACCCTAACTCCTGAGACAGGTAAAATACCTCAAATGATGGTGGAGGAATCTATCTTTCCATAACTCACCTTTCCTTGATTCCTTTGGTTGGTCATTATCCTTTTCTGTTATATAACAATTTCCTGCATTAAACCCTCGACGTCAGTTATCACACACTCTCACTCAGCTAGACTCTACCCGAGAACTCTAACCGAGCTCGATACCAACCGTGAGGACCCCGACCCGGAACCTACACGTGTCCCGAGTTGGAGCGTCCTCAAACTAACCCAAATATCCTAAACTTTTAAAAACTTTTGATTTAACTTTCAAACGCTACACCATTTACATACCCATTTCAAAAATAACTCTACTCCTTTCTACGCTGGGGGAAGAGTTGACCAACTCCGAAAGTAATAAATAATTTACAAAAAGATGTTGAATATAAAATAAGATTAAAGTTTATAAATACAAACCCTTTAAAAGAATTATATCAATACACAATTTCTACGCCAACCTATACGTACCCCGACAAACCCAAAATACCACATCCAACTCCTTTCCGCCCTTACTTGGCCGGTCCACCTGTCTCGGGATCTAAAACAGTAAAGGGAGAGGGGTGAGAATAAATCTCAATGAGCTATTATGATATGCAGCAAGATGCCAAACAAGGTGCAACACATAGCATGGTAGCACAAAACACTTTATAAAAGCGGTAAACACCTTACGTTACCTCATTTTACCTTTTTCCCGTCTGAACAATAAGTCGTACAACGTGGGAGTAAAACTCCACTCTTTGGTGAATTGCCTCCAGCACATTCACCTCTTATAGGTCTCATGCCCCAGAGATCCATATAAGAAAGGATACCTATATTAGTGTATCCAACAATAATCTCGTCCCTCCTTACACGATCGCAACAGGCCTGTAAAGCTTTTTGGGTCAATACAGTCAGCACGGCCCCACCCCGTGGCCACAGAGTGGGGAAGGGTCACCGGTATGATGTACCTTCAATCACTTATTGAACAAATCAATAATTGATTGGCATCCATCATACCCACCCGAACATAACACGCTCGAAGCACATGATAGTTACTTGAGATAATCCACAAAACGGGATAATAATATAACAATACCAAATAATCCACAAAGGGGATAAACACCATGGCAACATGGTAAAATATACTCATGTTCAACCAACATCATAATGCAACATTTAAGTAATACACTATGCATAGTATCATCAACAAATATGAATGATAACAAATAAATCCACAATGGAATAACCATACAACTACATAGTAAACATATCCACACATTGGGATATCATAACAACTTGTCAAATATTCCACACTTGGGGAGCCACATAACACTTACCAAATAATCCACAAAGGGGATAAACAATATAGTCACATGGTAAAATAGAATATCTGGAAATGATCATTTCATATTTAGTTTATAAAACCAATTCCATTTGAGAGATCACCTAAAAATACTCAATTTGGACTCTTGAACCATCCAATTTCGAGTCCGTATGAATTAACTATGATTTATTCAATTTCCACTCAACTTCTAACGTACAATACTACCTGCTGTAACCAAATCAGATTTTTGGGACATAAGGATAACTTCTTTAGCTATGATACCATCACATTCAGAAAGTACTCAGAAAAACACCCAATTTATACCCAAGAACCATCCAATTCCGATTTAATATGATTAAGTTATGACCATCACAAGATTGCTAAACGAATTCGGTTCGGGCTGAAGTAAGGATTTCTGGGTCTTGGGCGACCGCCCAAACCTCTTGGGCGACCGCCCAAGAGGGTTTTCAAGGAAATGTGAGTTTCTGCCAGCATGGGCGGCCGCTCAGCCCCCTTGGGCGACCGCCCAAGCCTCCTGCCAGCCCAAACTTAGGTTTTTAACCCCTTTAACCCTAGTTCTTCCTTCCCCCTACCATTGATTATTCAAGAACACCCAAGAACACCTTCATTTCACCAAATCCCAAACAAACATGTAAACTCCAAAACCAAGTAATATAGATTTAGATTTCTCACCACAAGAATTCCAACCCATCTCATTAACATATTTCAAGTTAAACTTTCTAATCCAACCAAACACATTTCCTTATACCCTTGATCAACTACTATGAACCAAGACATCATTCTCTAACATTAACCCATTTTCCCAAGCTCCAAGAAGGTTTCCAAGGTATCAAACAACCATTATAAAACAATCACAACATCAAATCATTCATGAGCATACAAAGAAGGGAAGTCATAATAACTCACCTTAGGATTTTAGGATGAAAAGATGATCTTCAAAGCTTGATTGATTCCGCAAGTTTATCCAACTCCAAAACTACTCTTAGACTTGATTTTTGATGAAGGATGGCTTAGCTTCAATAAAAGGATTTGAGAGCTTCCATGGCTTTTGAATGAAGAGGAGGTATGAAGAAAAATGAAGAAGGAGGAAGAAGAGTGAGGAGTATGAGGGAGAGGGGAGGGGCCGGTCAAGGAGGGAGTGTGGGGGAGGCACTTGTCAAGCCTAGGAAGAAGTAAGACTAATTGGCCCCCCACCAAAATTAATCCTAAGGCTTTCACTCTTTTTCATTAAAATTAATCATTTATCCAAATAATTCATCCTACCCATTTACCTCCTTGCACTATTTATCATTTTTCCATTTTTTATTATTTCCCCAAATTTCTATATTTAATATCCAATAAATTCTCAAAAGATTCTAATCTTACTACTCACCCAATTTATCTTACTTTAAGAATTTAAAGACATAATTGAACACATAAGTCAACATAAATATTTGAAGCATATAATATAATATTTAAAATTAGTGCCTAGGGTTGGGGTCGTTACACGTTCCATACCAGTTTTAACTAACTAAATCACTCACAGATTATAAGGAAATTCAAAGGACTGATAAGCTGAACAAAGTTGACTCGAATGATCTAGTTATCTACGACCGTCCCATACCAGCTATAGATAATCAAATCATTCACAGACATCATGATCACATAAGTGGTCCATTGACCTTATCAAACCAAAATCCCATAAAAGGAACAAAATTGACTCCGTAGAGTCCTAAACAGTGTATCCGAAACACCCCACCACTAATTTGAAGCGGTGTACTAAGTTTGCCCGAAGGCCAAATATCAAATATACCCTGCCGAAGCAGGTTGTCTAACTTAGCGATCATTGATGGAACAAAAATCATATCATATCAAAACTTATTTTTATACAGAATACAAACTTTCACAATAACAATAAAATTCTGTATCTACGAAACCAAAAGGACGATTTAGCAAACGAATAACAAAAGATTAGCAAATAACGGTAAACGAGGGAGTCAAATCAATTACTGACGCGAGGTCAGCTTTTACGTATCAAAGAAACGTACATCGCCAAGAAATACGCGGAAGCCTAAATAATGAAACGGAGAGGAAATCAATTAACTTAAAGATGTATAATCCCTTACCTTAGCATTGCTTAGCACTTCCAACAATGCTTCACGCGCACAAATTTGCAATCATTGCAAAAAGGTTTCTTAGGGTACAATAATGCCTAATTACCTAACCCGAACGTTCTTTAATCTTTCTTATTACCTATAAGTTAATCTTTCTTAACATCTTCTTAGGTTAACCAATCCCCCATAGGTTTTACCAAAATACCCCTAGGGTTTTCTATACTCAATCCCCAATAATACTCTCTAATTCACAATTACACACACAAATTACACCTTTTCTAGCACACACAAACACACAATTAACCCTAACACACTCACACACACACTCCAACCCTAACCCACACACACACACGGCTAATGCCACACACACACACACGCAGAACACACACATACTGCAGAAACACATGCACATACACTGCACACACCAGCCGTCACTCACATACACATACACACGACTGGACACACACATACACACAAACCCTAATATCTCTCATAAACCCTAGCATGCATTAACACCATATAATTTTTTTTAATAGCTTGGAGAAGAGTGGTATAAGCTGGTTAACAGCATGAGAAGAAGAGATGGTGGAAAAAAGAGAGCCATCAACAAATGACATGTTAGGCGGGAGGATGACAACTCATATCTGCACCACAATGAGAACATGTCACAGTACCAAACATAGAAAGAAGGAAAACCTAAAGCATACGATGCAAGAGACAAGGGGAGACTGTGTTTCATGGAGATACATTGCGAGGAAAGTGGGATTAGGAGGAGAAGACGAAGGCGGACTTGCAAAGAATCATACGAGTGCTTGATTTAAGGAGAGGTAAGATGAATCCATTATGGAGAGGCTGAAGCGTCGCTTGGTTTCAACTCACCTTAGTACTTGAACGAATGCTTCGGTGGAAGCTTATATAGTGCTCGGCGTTGTCAAGATACATTTAGGAGGATCATTCTCTAGGTGGGAATTTGACGAGTTAGTTACTATGGTTTACTGGTTCTAGTCTTCAAGTGGGAGATTGTTGGGTTATGGAGTCTAAACCAAAATGGAACATTGGAGGAAAAGGTGGAGAAGGAGTCTAAACAACAAAGGAGTTCAAGTTAGAATAGGAGTGTTCAAAGAAAAAAAGAGTAGAATCATGGCCACCGATGAAACCACTTGCAGCCCATGGAGTAGGCTGGTCGGATTCAGGTAGACGATGATGCTTGACTTACGACACACATGATGACCTATGACACACTTTGCAGGGCCAATTTGGAGCAGATCCATTTTCCTTAATTGAACAGGAGTTCTTTTTTGACAAGGTTTAGGGCTTCTTTTACACATATATAAACATAGTTGCAGCCATTGTAATGTGTGCTTGACGGAGATAGATAAGATACACAACAGAGAGCCACAAATAGTGTCAAGGAGAGGGCAGGGGGCATAAGAGATGTCATGAGAGCACTCGTACAACCCTAGCCATGACCGAGGTGTGTGTTCTTGTTAGAGGACAATAGTTATTTATATATATATGATTGGGCTGTTTATGAAGAGTAACCATGCTTAAATTTTAGTGATTGCATGTGCAAATTTGTAATAACCATCATATATTCATTATAGTGATATTCTGGCTTGGTATCGCTCCCAGATGTCGCTATGAGTTGGTGAACTGAGTTATCAATTTCTTATGTTATTTCTTTCAAATTTACTACATGTTGATTATTCTTCCCATTTTAGAACAACTAGTATGGGTTAGGCGGATTTGTGATCCCTACAAATAGTATTAGAGCTCTGGTTGTAGATCCGAGGGATGCCTAGATTTGATTGAAATGGAGGCTACAGAAAAACAAGATTCAATTGCATAGATCCGGAAGATTGAAGATATATAGATGCATGCGGAAGTAGATTCAGATGGTTCAGATTAGAAATTCATTTAAGGGGTTGCAGAAATTTAGTCGAGATTGTGGCATAAGCTCAAGGTGTTCATGGGATTTTGGGGCAGACAACTTAGGTTGGAGAAAGATCGCTAGGAGAGATATTTGCTTAGTTTAAATTTGGGTGATGGAGCGGAAGATATGGATGAAGAGGAGATGGATATCGTGGTTGCATTAATATTAGGAAAAGAGCAATCAAATATTTCATGCGTGTTAGATTCAAATTCTCAAGGCGATTTCGAAGAGAAAATCGGTGAATAGTCACAAGGAGAGGTGATATGCGGGTCAGGACACAAAATATACTGTCTTTCAATAGCATGGAGAAGAGTGGTATAAGGTGGTTAACCACGTAAGAAGAGGAGGACTTCTTGCAGAATGACATATGAGCAATCGGTAGTAAGCTCTAGGAGAGAGAGGAGAGGGTGTTGTACACTACTTATAACAACATCAAAATTCATTGGGAGGGAGCAAGGGGGAAAGTCAAAGGACCCTTTGGTTGAAAAATGAGAGCCATCAACAAACAACATGTTAGGTGGGAGGATGACAACTTATAGCAGCGCAGCAAGGTGAACATGTTACGGTGCCTAATAAAGCCGAAGGAAAACAAGGAGCAGATGATGAAAGAGACAAGGGGAGATCGTGTTTCATGGAGAGGCATTGAGAGGAAAGTGGGATTAGGTGAGAAGGTGAAGGAGAACTTGTAAAGAATCATAGGAGTGCTTAATTCAAGGAGTGGCAAGAGGAATCCGACACAGATAGGTTAAAGCGTCGCTTGGTTTCAAATCGCCAATACCCAGAAAAACCTGTTTTAGTGGCAGAATATTCTGCCGCTAAAGCAGCTTTTCCATCGCTGGTACGTACCCACCGACGGAATTATTACGTCGGTGGTCCGCCAGTGGCAGCGCGTCGTAGCGGTCCGGCAGTCCAATTTCCGCCGGTGTTCACCGACGAAAATGGTATTCCGCCAGTGTCCTCCGACGGAATTTTCCGCCACTGAAACAATTTTATTTAATGAAATTGTAATTTCACCAGCGGAATTTTCCGCCACTGTGAAATTCTGATTTATTTAAAATTTTAAATCCACCGACGGAATATTCTGCCGCTGAGGCAATTTTATTTAATTAAATTGTAATTTCACAGACGGAATTTTCCGCCGCTGTGAAATTCTGATTTATTTAAAATTTTAAATCCACTAACGGAATATTCCACCGCTGAGGCAATTTTATTTAATTAAATTGTAATTTCACCGGTGGAATTTTCCGTCGCTGTGAAATTCTGATTTATTTGAAATTTTAAATCCATCGATGGAATATTCTGCCGCTGATAATGTAATAAATAAAAAAAATAATAAAAAATGTCAATTATAATATTTTTTTTGTACCTGTTTATGTAGCTGATATAACAATTGATATCAACTAAAACTTTAAATCTAAAAACCTTAGAAATTATCTAAACTTTATTACAACAAATTAAGTACCAAATGTTATTACAAAAAAGTATCAAATAGTACGAAATCGGGACATCACAGATCAAAGTACAATACCAAATCGAGGCATCACAAAATCACCTAGGGAGGGGGGGGAGAGACTGGAAAAGACTCCTGACAATACCGTCAGAAGAAGGGGAGCCGGTACTCGAGTATGTGCCATGTTGCTGCATACTTTGCAGCTGGGCCATCATCAACGCAAATCGATGCTTTATCTCCTCCCGATACTCCGCAGCCTGTGCCCTAGCCTCCGCAGCCAAGCGTCTCTCCTCAGCCAATCTTGCCTCCAGAGAGTCAATCCTCAAAACATACCGAGGATCGGGCCTGAAAACATTCGATCGACGGCCGATCAACGACGATGGGCATTATAGCCCGCGATACACCATCCCTAACACTCGGTCTCCTCCATTTGGATGTCCATCTGAGGTGGCCGCTTGCCAAACTTCAGACACGAATGGAATGGGCTGGCTGGGAGGAGTAACTTCGGGAGTAACGGCGGCATGATATGTATTATGTCAAAATAAAACAAACAAATATAATCATATACATAATATACATAAATAAATTTACATATTCAAAAGCAAGTCTTTTAATGATAGTTTACTTACAAAGGCCAATGCAGATTGATCATCAACCCACTGCGGAGGTTGATCGGCGAATGTAGGAGTTCTAACATGCGTTCTAACGAACACATCCACAAAACCGACATCGGAGCCATGTTCCCTTTGCTATAATCATTAATGTCACCAAATAATAAGACAATAGGAAAAAAAGTTTGGCTGAATAATATTTGTACAACCTTTCCGACTCTTTTCTTCCTTCAAGAAATCATAACACCATTTGAGGGGAAACCGAACCTTTTAAGGTCCCAAAACACCATCAAAACCGAACCAAGAAGAACCATTGTTGAAAAAAAAAGTTGCTGGAAATTAAAAAAAAAAAAAAGCTTTGCACGCCTTCACGGAAAAATTCATATCTAATTCCTCAAAGATCTGATTCACAAACCAATTTTTTCTGAGTAAACTAGACTCCTTTATCTTTCGAAAGTTTCGTGTAGCTAGGAAGCTTCAACCAACTCAACAGAATACGGATGTGAGTACATATGTGTCTCACAACTGTCCACACATCCACAAATAATGCAGCGGAATAAAACAATAACACAAGGGTTATATACGCTCACTGATCTTTGAGATCAGCAAACTAGGCTTACGCCCAAAAACTTTTCACTATTAAAACTTTTGTTACTTACAAAAACACGAATAAGTGAAAACTAAAAGACAAAAATACTAAACAAGTTCTTACCACCTTCTATGATAAGAATAGTCTCCCTTTCCCAAGTAGATCCTATTCTAACCCAGAAGTAAAACAGAACTTTGAATAAAAACTAGATGTGAGTTTCGGATGTATGTCACAACCTTCACTCACAACCTAAATTGATAATATGAAAAACGTGAAGAACAAAGAGTATTGTCTCTCAAAATAAATCTCTCAATCCGTGTCTTCTCTTGTGCTGGTCTCTTGTATTTATAGGCACCTTTCAGAAGATCTTCACGAATTCAAATTCTTCCATATGTGAGAATCCAATTCCTACAAGGAAACATAAAGCACACTCACAAACGAATAGATTGTTAGTAGGTTAGTCCTAATATAAAATTATGTACATAAATAAAAGATATTTACTCTATTTACAAAGTCCTTTTCAAAGTAGGATACTTATGAAACTTTCATGAAAGTATAAAATCAACTTACCAAAAATACCTCTTTGATTCGAAATAGGAAACATCCTTTTCATAATAGGACAATATAAATCTTTCCATGAAAGTCCCAAAATTAACTTACCTTTTTGATATTGATTCGAAATTAAGGAAACTCTTTGTTCCCTAAAAAGCACACGCTTTCAATCTCCCCCTATTTTGGACTTTCTGGTCAAAACTAAAGATTTATGATTTGATTACTATGACCAACATTTTCAGATTCGAAAACTCCCCCTGAATGGATGTGTGTGCAAATGTGTCAACACATCCACACAAAACTCCATAGAACAAGTCAGTACCAAAAATTGCAGTTCAACAAATATAGACTAAAGCAGCCATTCAACAAAGTATTTAGGGATTACAGATCAAGACTAAAACTACAAATAACTAAAACGAATATTAAAAGCAAACTAACAAATATTAAAAGCAAACTAACAAATATTAAAAGCAAACCTGTTGATGTTTCATTCACAAGAAAGAACAAACAGTAAAATTCCCCCTGAGTTTAAGCATCTCTACTAAAACATCAGCCATAGCAGCAAAGACAACATCAGCATCATTCTCATTCTTTTTCTTCTTCTCCCCCTTTTTGACTAGAAAGTGTAGTCTCCCATTTCTGGAGATCCACCTTCAAAACCTTCAGGTTTTTTGTCATGTGTCTGGGAGGTAATCAGTTGAGCATTGAGAGCAGCAGCTGCAACAATTTCTGCATCTAGGGTTTCCATTTTATCATCAAAAGACGTTTCATATGTGTGACAAGATGTGGCCACATCATGACGCACATCTACAGCTTCAGCTCCATTGATTCTGCAGATTGATTAGACAGACAAAGAGAGAGAAATATATGGTGTGTGTGTGTGAGATAAAAATTGGGGCAGAGGGGAAAGAAGCACAATGAAGGATTAAAGAGATGTGACAGATGAGGCACACAATTAAACATACAACTCCTCCTTTCCAACTGAATTAAGGAATCCTTTTCCAAAAAGGTCTCACACAGCCAAAATTTCACAAAGATCCTCCAACGACTATAACCCTTTGATATTACCACACACCAAACCACGAAAAAATAGGGATTAGAATAAATCAAAATTTTGCCAACGTTTTATGGTAACAAAAATCACTCCAGTCATATCTTTTTCAACAGAATCCCTTTAAAATTGTCCTTCCTTTTAAATAAGAATTGATACACACCTTTTTCTTTCATGGGAGATATTGGAAATCAAAAACATGTTAAATCAAAGAATAAATTAAGAAAGAAAATAAATTAACTAGCATATTTACAAAGCTCCTACATGACCTAAAAAATGCAGTATGCCTAGCATGATGCAAACACACAGGTGAAGGAAAAAACTCAGCTCATAGATGTGGCATAGGATGTGAGTCACATTTGGGGACACATTTAGATCATAAAAAGTCAATGAGCAATAATCCAATTTGCACAGCCTCTAGGATGCATCCACCCATTTTTTATTGTGGATATTTGCATTGTGAGTAGCTTTCACTTTACTTAAATCCCAAAGATAGCCCTTTTTCCCAATGATCTTGTCAAGTTTGATTTCAAGGTTTCTTATGATAATCACTTGATCACACTGGTCTGGCTTCATACTAAGGGTGAAGCAGCTGTTTCTCAATATTTTTTTTTAAATCACCCACTGTGAGATACCTAGGAAGGTTATATCAAGTCATCAAAAGATAACATGACCAGGAAGTGCTCACAATTAAGTGATCAGAACAATGTCGAAGATGAAAGCTCACAAGTGACCACACTGAGATATTTCGTGCAAATGCATGATTTTTTTCTGTTAATCTAATATACAGATGTATTAGAGGATGTGAGACACATTTGTGCTCACAACCTTAGATATCACACAAACGAAGAGATTTCCTCAAGGAGGAAAATCTCTCCAAATCTAATGCCTTTGTAAATATTTCAGCCAATTGATTTTCAGTCCCAACAAATTCCAGACATACAGTTTTTTGTTCTACAAGATCCCTAATGAAATGATGTCTAATATCAATGTGCTTTGTTCTAGAATGTTGGACATGATTTTTAGTTATGTCCAAGGCACTTTTGTTATCATAAAAAGCAGTCAAAATTTTGCTATTTAATCCATTGTCTTTCAGCATTTGATTCATCCAAAGCAGTTGTGTGCAAAAACTCCCAAGGGCAACATATTTAGCCTTAGCTATGAGCAAGGAGACATAACTTTTTCTCCTTCTATACCAGGAATCAAGGATGTTATCAAGGTAGGAACATTGAACACAAATGTTTTTATCAAAAAAAATTTCTGCCCAATCTAAGTCAATGTATCCTACAATGTTAGACATAAAGCAGTAACAACATACCTTGGAGTATAAGGATGCATTTCTCCATAAAGCATCCAAATGATTGTGATTTACCTTCTCATTCCTTTTGGTTTGCCTTTGATCATGTATTTCACCAACCACTTGAGAAGTGGGGTGATTTTTCTGAATTCTGGACAAAATGTCATCTGATCTATTAACAGACCCAACATGGTCTCTTTCAGAAATATCCCTCTGAATCTGAAGAACTGGCTTCAGACTCAGTTCTTTGTGTGGATGTGTGTTCAGATGTGGGAACAGTTGTGTTCACATCTGCAGATACATCCTTCTGCACATCTGGACACACATCTGCTTGTTTTTCCTTTGCAGTGCTTTCCATATCTCCAGCACCTATATCAGCAGATTTCCACTCCAGTTGATAACCTGAAACATTATACTTGGCAGATTTGGGGTTTAAGATCAAGAGTATCATCAAATACAACATCAGAAAAACTTAAACAAGACAAATTATCACAAAGCTTGTAACAATTGTCAGATGATCTTAGACCAGTGAGGACACATGTGTTAGACTCATCAAACACCTCACATATCTTCTTATCAAACTTCACATATAAGTCATCATCACATAACTGACTTATACTAATGAGATTAGTCCTAAGACCTTCCACATGATACACATTTTGAAGTTTTGGGAGACTTTCAACATCTAAAGTTCCTTTCCCAACAATTTTGCCTTGAGCACCACCACCAAAATTCACTTTTCCCCCACTAATCATCTCATAGTCTACTAGAAAAGCTTGATTACCAGTCATGTGCCTAGAGCACCCACTATCAAAATACCAAGAGCCAGAGACAGTACTCTTGAGGGAAGAGTAAATAACATTGCAAGTAGCACTTGGTTTGGCCACCCACTGCTTTACAGCTTTCTTTTTGTGGTGCAGAGGTCTCAGATTAATAGGATGTGTATTTGGATGTGTATACATTTTCTCACACATCTGAGGCTGATTAAAGTGACCAGATTTTTTGTCAGCCTTAAGTTTGTAACAGAAGGGTCTAATGTGCCCAGGAGCAAAGCAATAATGGCAGATGTAATGTCTCTTCCTAGGCCTGTTCTCACTCAAAAAATATTTTTCTTTAGAACTTGGTTTCTTCACACTTTTTGAAGTAGAAGTCTCACATCCCTCTTTTACAAAATTATTTTCAAAGCCCAGACCAGTCTTATTAAGTTGACCCATAGAAATGGCTTCATCAAGTTTCATTTTACTTTTGTTTAACTTGATAAAAGTGTTTTCAACTTTATCACACTCATTTTTGAATTTTTCAAGTTCAACTTCTCTTTTGGTCACAAGGACTTCAAGTTTGGCAATGGTATCTTTTTGATCATCATTTTCTTTTGAAAGTCTAGCCTTTTCATCTTCACAAGCAGCTAATTTATCAGAAAGAGATTTGTTTACCTTAGAAAGTACCTCAATTTTGTCCATTCTCTTCATCCAATCTGTATGCAACTCCTTGTATGTTGCAAAGAGTTCCTCATAGGGAATGTCCCTATCTTCATCTTCAGAATCTCCCTTTACTGTAAAACAGTTCAGCATTAGGTCAGATGTGACACCAGATGTGTTCACATCTGAGACCACATCCAAGGATTTTTTCAGGAACTCCATCTTCTATATCTGCATAAAAGGCATTAAACACAGAATGGCAATTGATAATAGACATGTTAGCCACTTCATCTTCATCCTCACTGTCACTAAGGGTAGTAGTTAAGCTTATTCCCTTATTTTTAAGTGTGTTAGCACACTCATTTGCATAGTGACCAAAGCCACGACATGCCCTACATTGAACAGACTCAGAGGATTTTTTATTGTCAAAGCTTGGTTTCTTGAATCCAGTGTCAGTACTAGGTTTTGGTTTTTCAGTAGCACTGGGAGTAGGTCTGTTAGGGAACTTACTCATCCTTTTATTTTTCAGTATGGAACTGAATTTTTTCGAAATAAAAGCCACATCCTCTTCTTCAAGATTTGATTGTTCAATCTCTGAGGATAGTTCCACAATCTCTTTTGGAAGAGCAGCGGCACTTTTGAGAGCAAGACTAAGAGATTTGTTCTTTTTCTGAGCTTCAAGGTTGAGCTCAAACACAGTTAAAATCCCAACTATTTTATCTAGACCTACGGTATTGGTGTCATTTGTTTCCTCAATCACAACCACTTTTATGTTTAACCTCTCAGGTAAGGTCCTTAAAATTTTACTCACAAGTCTTGCATTGGAAATTGATTCCCCCAGACTTGTACACTCATTCGAAATCTCATGAATTTTAGCAGCATATGACACAATGTCCTCAGTTTCCTCCATTCGAAGGATTTCAAACCTATCCATTAAAATTCTAAGCCTAGTAGCTTTCACACTTGGTGCTCCCTCACATTGAGTTTGCAAAATATCCCAAGCAGCTTTAGCAACACTTTCATTTGTGATAAGCTTGTACATATTCCCAGAAACATGGCTGGAAATATCACCCATTGCTTTCGAATTATAATTGGCAGAAAGTATTTCTTCAAGAGTCCGTTGCTCTTCAGGTTTCCTTTCGAAAATAGACTCACCAAAACAAGACGCATGCTTCTTCTCCACAGTAGGAGGTTGCCATGCAACAAGGATACACATCCAAGCCCTTTCATCAATACCTTTGATGTAGTTACGCATATTAGACTTCCAAAGAGAATAATTGGTTCCATCCAAGATAGGAGGCCTGTTTTGGTGATTTTGGCATTCCATAATGACTACACTTTTTGGATCAACACTCAGTAATATATCGAGAGTTGGCTCTGATACCAATTGAAAGTTTTGTGTAGCTAGGAAGCTTCAACCAACTCAACAGAATACGGATGTGAGTACAGATGTGTCTCAAAACTGTCCACACATCCACAAATAATGCAGCAAAATAAAACAATAACACAAGGGTTATATATGCTCACTGATCTTTGAGATCAGCAAACTAGGCTTACGCCCAAAAACTTTTCACTATTAAAACTTTTGTTACTTACAAAAACACGAATAAGTGAAAACTAAAAGACGAAAATACTAAACAAGTTCTTACCACCTTCTATGATAAGAATAGTCTCCCTTTCCCAAGTAGATCCTATTCTAACCCAGAAGTAAAACAGAACTTTGAATAAAAACAAGATGTGAGTTTCGGATGTATGTCACAACCTTCACTCAAAACCTAAATTGATAATATGAAAAAACGTGAAGAACAAAGAGTATTGTCTCTCAGAATAAATCTCTCAAGCCGTGTCTTCTCTTGCGCTGGTCTCTTGTATTTATAGGCACCTTTGAGAAGATCTTCACGAATTCAAACTCTTCCATATGTGAGAATCCAATTCCTACAAGGAATCATAAAGCACACTCACAAAGGAATAGATTGTTAGTAGGTTAGTGCTAATATAAAACTATGTACATAAATAAAAGATATTTACTCTATTTACAAAGTTCTTTTCAAAGTAGAATACTTACGAAACTTTCATGAAAGTATAAAATCAACTTACCAAAAATACCTCTTTGATTCGAAATAGGAAACATCCTTTTCATAATAGGACAATATAAATCTTTCCATGAAAGTCCCAAAATCAACTTACCTTTTTGATATTGATTCAAAATTAAGGAAACACTTTGTTTCCTAAAAAGCACACACTTTCATCTTTCAAATTAGTGTATTCACAAAACCTAGAACCTAATAAGCTAATGCCAGTTTGTCCCAAAAGCGGACTGAAATATGTAGATTTCCAGCTTTACCAACCTTGACTGTTAGGGCATAACTTTTTCTAGAAAATTCCAATTGATTCAAGGTATTCATCATTGGATAGAAATATAATTTATATTTCCATCCATATCTTATTCTCATTCAGACTCCAAGTATTCGAAGAGTTATGACTGTTCAAAGTGGAGGCCAGAAACATTGATGAATTTTGCAGAATTTTGATTATGTGGCCATTATATCGAAATGGCACAAAAATATGCTAAGGACACTTGCATAAACTTATTTCAATGTGGCCATTATATCCATGTATTCTAATTGATGCAAGGTTTATGCAAGTGACTCATCTGATCAGATAATCTCGATATATTGCAGAATTTTGCAAGTGGCCTTAGCATTTTTTTGTGCCATTTCTCATATATTTACTTGCATTCAATCCTATCGTACGGTAGCTTACTCTTTAAGGGATCTTATGTGGCCATTTTGTTAATCTATATGCAAATGGAGAACATGAAGCTATTAGTTACATTATTGCCTTCTAAAGATGAATTGCAATTATTATACTAGGTTAAGAATAGCCTTTTGAGAGCAGCAAGCATTTTTAGACCAAGTAACAAGCTCTTATAAATCTTAAGAAATTAAAGAGGGGTTTCGAAATATATATGATTCTATACTCTGTCAAAATTGTGGTCTATTCAGTCAAGGTAAACAAGAGCAAATTTCGACATTCATTTTGGGACGGAGTGATCATTTATTCCCATTGAAGAGAGAATAAGTTAATCATAAGTTGCATAAAATTACTGATTTAATTTGTGAATGCACAGAAGGATATGTACTTCAGCTACCCCAATCATTTTAAGACCAAGTAACAAGCTCTTATACAGCTATCAATAGTAGGTTGAAAATTGAGGGACGACAGTAATTAAATTTAAACTAACATATATACCATACGCATATGATCCTCGGCGACGTTGATCGTACACATCGTATGCTTTGTCACCGACCCCGAGGAGCTCGCTCATTGCCCGAGCCTGTTAGGCGATCTTTACCGCCCCTTCCAACGATCGAAATTCGCAAAATCTATGAAACACCTCCTCGGTCATCCAAGTCGGTGCCTCAGGCGGCAATCCCTTCTCCAGTCACTGAGTATAGAATTTAGACTTCATCATACCTATTAAAAATATGAATATCTCATAAACATATAATGATACCATTATAAAATTAAAATAGTATAAAGGATAGATAAATATGTTACCAATATGATCCCGGAATAACTTCATACACTGCTGCATGAAAATATATTTAACCCTCCCCTCGTCGAAAATCAAGGATTTTTGACAGCATACACTAGTACAGATTTTGGCTTAGACAACGCTTTTTTTTGGGCTTAGATAGCGCTTATAAGCGCTATCTAAGCTAGCGCTATGCAAGTTAGCATAGCGCTTTTATAAGCGCTATCTAAGCTCCCAAACTAAGATAGCGCTTTTAAAAAGCGCTATCTAAGCACTTTTTTTATTTTGAAAAAAATCAACTATCATAGCGTTTTTAATGTGCTACATAAGCTCTCGAACTTAGATAGCGTTTTTAAAAAGCGCTATCTAAGAACCTTTTTTATTTTTTTTAGAAATCATCTTCCATAGCGTTTTTTATTTTTTTAGTAATCAACTTGCATAGCGTTTTTAAAAAGCGCTATGTAAGTAAGCGCTACGCAAGTTAAATTAATTTTTTTTTTCCGGTAGCACCTATTTTAAATTATATAAAAATAAAAATTAATATGCACCTATTTTATATTATATAAAAAATAATAGAAACTAATAATCATCCCATTCAACAATTATAATCAACCTTTCATTTATTTACACAACAATAATTGTTACAATCATCCAAAAGAGTTATACTAACAAGAGTAAAAAAATATTTGTTATCTCGATCATCAATATCATTAATATGACAATCAACACTAGTTAGAACCAAAAATTTTTGTAGTGCCTATTTTCTACTACTTCCCTCCCATCTTCTCCTTAAGAAATTGGTTATACAAGTATCCTGCCCAATTAATCTGAAAAATCTGCATTTTTCTCGGAGGATAACACTTGAGTCGGTTTGTATGGACAAACTGTACCAAAAAAATTATAAGAAAAATATTTATTAGAAACAACATTATTGAAAAAAATTAAGCCAAAATAAAAGTGCCCAACAACATCAACAACAATAGCAACAACAGCAAAAACAAGTTTAGGGTCACTCTAGGGTCACTCAAAGTGTTCACAAATCAAACACTATCGATTAGAATCGACAATATGTAATCAACCATGTCTAGTATACATTTAGAGAACAATAGGAATATGCAATCGAAATATCTCAACTATTGACTATTCAAACAATTTTAATAGACAAAGATGATATTTACAAAATCATATAATCGTGCAGTTTAAGACTGTCTACACGGACAATTAAAGAATCAATGACTACATGTTGACCTCAACATGATAAGTTAAAGATTCTTAAACGGGTTTCTAAGCTTTTGTGTTGCACACAACCGTCACAACGTTACGTCGTAACATTCATTTTTATTCATTATTGTAAAATGCATAATTTTACAATAATGAATTAACACACACATCTATCACATTTTTAAAATTATTAATATTGTGAATAATTTTAAATATTAATATTTAATTATTTGTTATAAAATATATAATTTTACAATGATGAATTAACATTTATACACATCTTTTTTTTAAGTAGTTAACATTTAAATAATAAATTTATTTTAATTTTTTATTTCTTGAGACCTTTAACTTTTTAATTGATCCGTGGGGTTTAATGAGTTCTACCTTTAAATTTAGTGTATGTAGCATTGATCCTAATTGAAATCTAACTATCCACATCCTAGACCATAACTCCTGATTTAAAAAAAAATTCATTCCTATTGACATCATAGCAGTTTTTCTCTGCAGTGTAGCATGGTGTCTCAAGTGTCATGTTTATGGAAAAAATATTGTCTAGTATAGTACTATCTGAGTAAGCCCAAGAAATGTGTATGTGATGGGGTGGGGAAGGGGGACAATTTGTGTGGTCAACTTTACAAAATCATTCCGATTTTAATCATCCTTAAAGAGTACTGGGAATTCAAGATCAAATCACCGATACAGGGGAGAAAGACACCAAAATTGGATATTAAAACATACATTACAAAAAAACTAGATATTTCATTGAGAGAGGAGAGAGAGAGAGAGAGAGAGAGAGAGAGAGAGAGAGACAGATTCGGACTTACTTTGGCTTCCTGTAAAAGGAGTAGATGGTGGCGGTGCTAGGAGACGGTGGCAAGATGGAGGCGAGATGGTAACAACACTGTCAACAGAAGAGTTTCTTTGAGAGAGAGAGAGAGAGAGAGAGATGGATTCGGAGAGAAAGAGAGAGAGAGAGAGTGTGTCTGGACGGTGTATGCGTGAGTGAGGACGGCGGCGGCAGCTTAGTGACGGTGGAGAGGGTGGACGGCGATGATGGATTGGAGGACGAGGGAAGAGAGAGAGGCTGAGGGAAGAGATAGAGATCGAGAAGAGATAAGAGATCAGAAAGGGTAGGGTTTATGTGAATTTATACCTAAACCAGCGGCAAAATTATTCCGTCGGTAGTAATTAAAGCAGCGGAATTATTCCGTTGTTAGTAATTAAACTCAGCGACGGAATTATTCCGTCGGTAGTAATTGAAATCAGCGGCGGAATTATTCCTTCGGTAGTAATAAAACTCGGCGGTGGATTTATTTCGTCCGTAGTAATAAAAATCAGCGGCAGACAATTTAGCAGCGAAAATAACCGTCATTGGATTTGGCAATAGCGGCGGACTACTTCCGCCGGTGAAAATCATAATCTCGCCAAAATTGGAAATCAGACCGCCACTGATAAAATTCTACCGACGGAATAATTCCACCGCTGATAAAATCCTGCCGACGGATTATTAGGCCGGTAAAGTAAGAAGACCGGTCAACGTACATCAGTGGTCGTATTGGAACGAATATTCGCCGAATATTCATTTTTAGTGGCGGACTTTACCGGCGAACTTAAATTCCATCGGTGTAAACAATATCAAATTTTTTCTGCCGCTATAGCTTCTATTCCGCCGCTATATGGAAAAAGAGGAGATGGAGATCCGGTTTCAGTAATATTAGGAGGAGAAAATAAGATATTTCATGGGTGTTAGATTCAAATTTTGAAAGCGATTCCGAAAGAGCATCGGTGAATAGTCTTAAGGAGAGGAGATATGCTGGTTAGGACATAAAATAGACTATTTTGCAATAGAATGGAGAAGAGTGTTATATGCTGGTTGACCACGTGAGAAAATGAGGACTTGTAGAACGACATAGGAGCAATCGGTGTAAGTTCTAGGAGATAGGAGAGGGTGTTATACACTAACTATAAAAATATCAAAAGTCTCCAGGAGGGATCAAGTAGGCAATTCGAATGACCCTTTGGTGGAAAAAAGAGAGTTATCAACAAATAACATGTAGGGGGGAGGATGACAACTCATAGATGCGCAACAAGATGAACAAGTCAAATTACCTAACAAAGAGAGAAAGAAAACCAGGAGCAGACAATGCAAGAGACAAGGAGAGACCATGTTTCGTGGAGAGGCATTGCGAGGAAAGTGGGATTTGGAGGAGAAGGTGAATGCGGACTTGCAAAGAATCATAAGAGTGCTTGATTCAAGAAGAAGCAAGAGGAATCTGACAGAGAGAGGTTGAAGCGTCGCTTGGTTTCAACTAGCCTTAGTACTTGGTTGGGAGCTTAGTGCTCGACCTTGTCAAAAAACATTAAGGAGGATCATTCTCTAGGTGCGAGTTTGACGGGTTAGTTACTATGGTTTATTTCTTCTAGTTTCGAGGTGGGAGATTGTTGGGTTATGAAGTCTAACTCAACATGGAAACGGATGAGGAAAAGGTGGAGAAGGAGTATAAATAACAGAGGAGTTCAAGTTGGAATAGGAGTTTTCAAGGATAAATGGAGCAGAATCATGGCCATAGATGAAACCACTTGCAGCCTATGGAGTGGGCTGGTTAGATTCTGGCAGACGATGATGCTTAACGTATGACACACATTGACGACGTACGACATACTTTGCAGAGCCGATCTGGAGCAGATCCAGTTTCCTTAATTGTACATGATTTCTTCTTGCACAAGGTTTTGGGCTTCTTGTGTACCTATATAAACATAGTTTAGGCCATTGCATTGCGTGCTTGATGGAGTGAACTAGGATACACAAGAAAGAGCCACAAATAGTGTCAATGAGAGGGCAATAGGGCAAAGGAGATGTCATAATCGGCACTCCTACAATCCTAGACATTACCGAGGTATGTATTCTTGTTAAAGGATAAGAGATTTATGTATGAGAGGGTTGCTCATGCAGAGTAGCCATTCTTAGATTTTAGTGATTGCGTGTGAAAAGTTGTGATAACCATCATAAATTGATTGTAGTGATGTCCTGTCTTGGCATCGCTTCCAGATGTAGCCTTGGGTTGGTGAACTGAGTTACCAAATTCTTATGTTATTTCTTTCATATTTACTACATGTTTATTATTTTCCCCATGTTAGGATTGTTAGTATTGCTTAGGCGAATATGTGATCCCACCAAATTCATAACAATTAGTATCAGAGCACTGGTTGGAGATCTGTGTGATGCCTAGATTTGATTGAAACGGAGGCTACAGAAAATCAAGATTCAATTTCATAGATCCGAAAGATTCTGATGCATAGATGCATGCGGAAGCAGATTCCAATGGTTCAGATGGTGTTGTATATTACCTATAACAACATCAAAAGTCTCCAGGAAAAAGCAAGAGGGCAAGTCAAAGGACCTTTGGTGGTAAAAGGAGAGCCATCAACAAATGACATGTTAGGCGGGAGGATGACAATTCATATATGCGCCACAAGGAGAACTTGTCACAGTACTGTGATGCACCCGATTTTTCCGGCCTCGGCCCAACAATGCTTTTTTTTGGATGGTTTGAAAAATCTTTATCGGACTTTGAAAAATCAACGGAGTTGCCACGCTGTTTTTAGTTTAAGAGGCCAAAACTTTGAAAAATGCCCAAAATTAGAGAAATGAGTTCGGAGGTCACGTTACACACTTACACTCCAGGAAGAACGTTTGGCGTTCACCCGGAATGCCTCGTATGAACTGGGAAACAGTTTTGAAAACAATGACTAAATTGAAAATAACAGAAACTGGAAAACTGTTTGCAGATGACAATGTCATCTACGTGGATGAGATTGTAGTGCAATCTTATTCGCGCGGACTAAACTTCAATGTCAATTTTTTTACAGTTTTTAAATCAGTCACTGTAATTTCCAGAAATCTAATTGGATTTACTGGACTTAACTGGAAATGTAACTATAAATAGAAAACAAAGGAAATGTTTGGATTTTTGGCATCCATGTTTTGTCCTCTCTTTCCCTAGACTTTGATTAGTGGTCATAAGTGATGAATCCACTTAATCAAGCCATCTCGGGGGTACATTAGGACTTGAAAAACATATCATTTGCAAAGGGGAAGGGGGTTTGACATGAAAGTAAATTTGAATAAGGGATAGGTCAAGATGTATCAACTTTTAGAGGAATTTCTCTATGGTGGCCATAAGGAGGACCATCCTTGAGACCTATGCTCAAGTGTATCTCATACATCTTATGTGACCTAATTTGTGAGTCTAGATGATATTCATCCAAGGAAAGAGTTCCAAGGTGAGCATCTTAGACTAGGGAGGGGGATTTAATTTGCAAGGAAATGAACAATTTAGACCATTTGGAGTGATCATCTATGGAGATGAACTCCAAGATGACCACATCCTAGGTCAAGTAACAAGTAAGAACTAGTTAATGTAAAGAGACATGGAAGTAAAAATATGGATGACTTATAGAGAATCATCCATGGAGATGAACTCCATGGAGATCCTCTTGGATCCTTAGGACAAGGAGGGAAGGGGAATAAACAACAAAGTAAACAATATTTACATCATGAAGACTTGAAAGAAATGCATGAGTTAAGGATGTTCAAGTAGGGGGAGTGAGGGTTTGCCAATATTTCTTGGGTTTGTGTTTAGGGTTTGAGTGTTTCAATGGCTTGGAAGTGGTTTTGGAGTGGATTTGGTGTTGAATTTGGTATGGAATTTGAGTGGTGAGAGTGTTAAGGGCTGTTTGAGGGAGGATTTTGACAAAGTAACAGTAGGTTTTACAAATTTTTGGCTTGTTAAAACTGAGGGAGAAGGGCTGGGGGTCCAATCTTATTCGCGTGGATGAGATTGTAGGCACAATCTCATCCACGTGGATGGGATTAGCAGGGTGCCTGGTCCTGTGCAGAAAGCAGTTTTGGCTGTTTGTTAAATAGTCAATATTCTTTTTTATTGGAAATGACAAATTTCCAGGGAGGTCCTATGACATTTTTTTATTCCTAAGAGGTCCTTCCACATTCAATTTGTCAAAATAATGTCCAAAATGCCCCTAAATGACTATAAATCATTAAATTGGACTGACGGAACATTAACGACCCAGATTGGGGTACTTACAGTTGCCCCTCGGCTATGGTACTTTTAGGGGAAGTGGGGTCGTCGACAGAAGTGAGGATCCCAATCTGGCAAACTTTTACCTAGATGGGTGAGGAGGTGACCGAAGCGGTCAGATGGCTGGACCCTTTTAAAGGATTCCTATGTATCCCAAATGGGAATCAAGCCGGTCGTAGTTCAGATCTTGCAGGGGAAAGGAGTGTCCAAGGTGGTCAAACGAATGGACCTCCCCACCGCATTTTCGTTGTCGAAGGTAGACTCGACTAACGGAGGCGTTGCAAAAGGTAGACTCGACTAACTAAGGCGTTACCAAAGGTAAACTTGACTAACGGAGGCGTTACCGAAGATAAACTAGACTAACGGAGGCATTGCCGAAAATAAACTCGACTAACGTTAGTTGAAGGTAGACTCGACTAACTGAGGCATTGTCGAAGGTAAACTCCACTAACGGAGGCGTTTCCGAAGGTAAACTCGACTAACAGAGGCGTTACCGAAGATAAACTCGACTAACGGAGGCTTTGCCGAAGATAAACTCGACTAGCATAGGCTTTGCCGAAGGTAAACTCGACTAGCAGAGACGTTGCCGAAGGTAAACTCGACTAACGGAGGATTTGCTTTGTTTGCTTAGATGGGGAAAACTTGGACTTACGATGACTGTCGGGGTTTATTTGCTGGGGATATGTATTCTTTGTACAGGCTCATAATGACGGCCGGGGTTGAAAATCCAGATGGAAATGGACTTCCGTTAAATTCCATTGAAGGAGGACGGGCTTACTTTAGAGGCCGGGTTCGGAAATTAGGAAGGAAATGGACTTCCGTTAAATTCCATTGAAGGAGGACGAGCTTACTTTGGAGGTCGGGTTTGGAAATTGGGAAGGAAATGGACTTCCGTTAAATTCCATTAAATGAGGACGAGCTTACTTTGGAGGTCGGGTTTGGAAATTGGGAAGGAAATGGACTTCCGTTAAATTCCTTTAGGGAAGTGAACTCCTGTTAACTTTCTATTAGACTGGGGATCTGAATGCAGAGTGCCAGGAATTAATAGGGTAAAATAGGGATTTTACCCTGCAATCTCATTCCCGTGGACCAGATCAGCAGGGCGATAGGTTTAAAAATCAGAGCAGTCTGTATCCTTCTTCTCCCTTTTCAAACACAGTCAGTTGAGAGAGAGAGAGTGAGAAAAAAGAACGACAAAAACCTCCATTGTTGTCCAATTTCTTTGCCGAAAACTTCAAAATCAAGGCTATGGAGCGAGGGGAAGGAGCTCATGTGATCCGCCAAGGTCGGGTGAGTAGAGAGGCTGCGAAGAAGAGGCTTGAATTGGTGAGGATGCACCGCCATTACACGCTCTGGCAATTGGTAAACGACGAGGTTTACACGGATATGTGGCAACATTGGGCCACCGACGTGGATCTTCACATGGTATGTCACTCAATTTTGTCGATTTTATTGATTTTTCATCAAAATTGGTTCATGCTATATTTAGGGATTGAATGTCAAAATTTGGGGCTTTTGTTGATTTTGCATTTGGAATATGAAATTGATGATGCATATGTTTAATTGAAAGTATGGGTAGTAGGAATATGCAATTTGTTTATGAAAAACATGGGTAATTTGTATAATGTGAAAATAAAATGGGTACAAATTTGCCGAATTTGAGACGGACTCATGCATGTGAGATTTTTGTGATGAAAAATTGTTTTTTTGTGAGCATATGTTTGATAACATGATGACTGAACATGAGAAAAATGCATGCATGCTAGATTTATGAAAATAAAATGCATGGAAAAAATGTGTCCAAAAATGGGACGGAGTTTATTTTTTTCTTTTCTGTTTGTGTTTGTGTCATGTTTGCAATTTTGTTGACATACTTGCGCTGTGTTTACTTTCAGGGGAGAGCGGATGTCATCCAAAGAAAATTGGACAAGATAAAGACTTGGGGGTCTGTGGAGGCGGTCATTAGGCTTTGGGGTGCATTGCCTACAGCTGGTAGGGAGGGTTACAAGAGTCCTCGCCAGCTTGTGGTGGCCTCTAACATTTACGGCTTCATTGAGTGCTTGAGAGGATTGGCGGGGTTGCATAAGAGCAAGGGGATCTATCTGGCTCTGATTGAGCACTGGTGGGATGTCACCCACACGTTCCACTTCTTTTGGGGGGAGGCTACCATGACCCCCACTGACTATGCCACTATCACTGCCCTGTCGTTCAAGGGGCTCAGCTTGGAGTGGCATGACGGGTACACGGACAGGGAGGTAACGGATCTACTGGGGATCGTTCCCGTGTCGAGGAAGGGAATGGGCATGGAGTATGTTGTGGTGGTTGCGAAGCTGACCAAGAGCATAGCTCGGTATGAGAGGGGGGATCAGACCATCTCGGCTGAGCAGATTGCCCGCTGCTTTTTGTTGTTCACCCTTTCTAGCACTTTATTTGGACATGCTGAGGGCACAGATGTGTTCGCCTTACTGGGGTCTTTGGCGAACATCGATAGGATAGATGAGTTCGCTTGGGGAGAGGCAGGCTTGGCGGAGTTGTACTTTGCCTTGGACAAATATAGCAGGAAGGCGTCCACCTCTCTGACCTGCTTTGAGTTCCTGTTGGAGGTATACTCTCTTCTTCTTCTTCTTCTTCTTCTTCTTTTTTTATCCCTTTTACATATTTTATATGAACCTTTTGTATTGACGGGTTTCTCTTGTTGGATGCAGGTCTGGGCTATGGAGATTTATGGATGTGCCCTGTGGGATCATGTCCCGGGGGAGGCTTTTGCATACCCGGCTATGCTTTGGTGGACGAAGGATGCCCGGGTGAAGAGGACCATCAGGACTAGGAAGAAGGTGAGTACCAGGACATGGTGCCATTTTTGATGGCAGAGACCAGTGAGAGGGTCAATTTTTATCCCTGGGTCGGTTCGAGGTTGACCAGCTGGGCGGTGTCGAGCGTTGGACAGAGCGGAGGTGTATCATGCGAGGTCTTACCTGCGATGTCTATTATTTGGAGGAGAGGGTGACGAGACAGCACGGTTTGGGGTTGGCCTATTTGGCACCGTTTGAGCCTCCGAAGGACATGTTGTATCCCCGGGAAGGGTCAGCGAACTGGCAGTGGTTTAGGGCTAGGCGGCCTGCCATGAAGTACGTCAGTCAGGAGCCTTATGTGGTATTCATGAGACGCAGTCAGGTACTGGCAAGGGAGGGGACTTCGGTCCTCAGGCTTCCTCGAGCTGACTTCTCGTATACCCAGGAGGGGGATAGGATGAGGGCGTAGATACCCCTCCCAGAGGTGACACCGCGAGCTTTCCGACCCCGACCGAATGCTCAGGTATGTGCTGATCGCATTTTGATTACTTATCCTTTGTACACCTTATGCCATTGCTTCGACTGTTTTTGATGCTTTCATTTTTTTTTTGCAGTATTCGGCCCGGGTTGTCGATCGGCTTCTGCGCCAGGTCATCGGGGCTAAGAGGTTCATCCGCAACCTCGTGACGCGGGGGAATGCTCTGAGTTTTAAAAGGGCATCGCGACTAGCGCCTAGTGCCTCTGCGAGAGAGAGGTCTCCTATTCCTGCCAGCGGGACTATGCCAGGCAGACGATCTATGGAGACTCCCCGCTCCCATCCTAGAGAGTCGGCTCCTTCGCGGTAGTCGTCGGGCGTCTCTCTCTCTCCTTACATGGATAGGATTGTAGAGATCTCCAGGGACCACATCATCTTCGGGGGCATGGAGGGGCCGAGCTATGTACAGGGCGGAGCTACTAAGGGCTCCTCTTCGCACAGAGGGGGTTATGGCATCTTTGAGTCATAGGGAGATTACGGGAATCCCTTGCAGACCTAGGGGACGTATGGCCAGGGCTCGGACGCCTTCTCTTTTGGCTATGACTTCTTTGTCGACATCGGGGTGCAGTACCGAGGCGTGCCTGCTGATCCTGAGGTACTTATTCTGACACTGAGCAGGATGACGCAGAGCCGGGGATGGCTTTCCCGGAGGTAGCTGCGGAGGGATCGAGCGCGGCTCAACGGAGGGTGCGGAGGTGCGGGAAAGGGATTTCCAGGGAGGATGATCCCATTTCTGATTTGGACAATGACTCTGAGTGACCGCATCTGTTAGGGCAGAGAGAGAGAAAACATATGCACATTGTTTTTCTATTTTTGGAATGTAATAACTAGGTTAATACATTATTGTTTATTTCACTATATTTCTTTTTGTATTTTATTTTTATTAATTTTGTACTGAATGCAAGTTGCATGAGCCCGATTTTGTGTTTTATGTGGGATTTTGAATGGAAAATGGGTGATGGGCTATTTTTGCTTGTGCTTGGATGTTTGGGGAAACATTTCCTCATTGGGGGACATCAATTTTTACTGCTGTCAGATTTTTTTGACTGGGTGACAATCTTATCCGCATGGATGATATTGAGGCTGCAATCTCATCCGCGCGGACAAGGACAACATCTGACAAGGTTATTTAAATTTTCACCTCAGATCCGGTTTATCTCTCCCTTTCATCTTCCTCTCTATTTTCTGAAGTCTCGGGCAAAACCATAAAAAACCATGGAAAACATGAAAAATTCTCCCAAATTGCGCCAAAGGAGTTGCAAATGATATTCTTCAACAAGTTCAAGGAGTGGTCTCGGTAAATCATGCATGGGAACAAGGTGTTCTTTGAAGAGAGGTATAAGATCAAATCCTTGTGGTCTCTTAAGGAGCTTGTCCTGGATTATGACTTGATGAGGGCTTCCGCAGCATTTTGGGATACTCGGAGGCACATCTTTTGCTTCTCGTACAACGAGATGGTTCCCTCCCTTGAAGATTTTAGGGCTTTAGTCGGAGGGCCCGAAGTGGAAGAGGTTGCACTTCCCTTGCCCGAAGGGTTGTATTTTGTCAACAAATTATCTAGTCTCCTTCAAATCTCCGCGGAGGAAGCCTGAGGTATGATTCGAGGACCCGACTATTTTGACATTTCTGGTCTCCCGGATAGGTTTAGGAGCTTGTGTATGGTTGGTGATTGCTATTGGGACACATTTTCTCTTTGTGCAATCGGATCCTTATTCATGGTCTGTTCCTTTGGGATGTGCCACCGGTCTCTGTTAGACGTTGTTGTTCACTCCAAATTGGGTCGGGATATAGTTCCCTTGATCTTGGGAGAGACCCTTGACCGGTTGGCTACAAGGAAGCGGTACATGCACGAGGGAAGCCCGTTTCTGCTGTTGATGTGGCTGATGGAGAGACTGGGGGTCCTGCGGGAGGCTCCTCATACACTTAGATCATGGACTTTTGCCAGGAGGGGGGTTACTATCGAGATCGAGGATCAGGCCTCGTGGGAGCGCTGAATGGCTCAGCGTCGTATCCAGGATATCTTATGGTAGATTCCGCACTGGCAGATAGAGACTAGGAGGACACTTCAGGATGGATCTCAGGTAGTCATGCTTCCGGGGCTTTGTTGGTCTACCTTCTACATTCCGGCTCTAGCTCTCCGACAGTTTGGGATGGAGTAGGTTCCTTTGGAGGCTGCGATGATATTGCCACCAGGGTGGTGATGTCCGTTTCTATGTATGACTTATCTGCATTTTCCTTCTTCTCCCGAGAATGGAGGTATCATGTTTTCCCTCCTGTGGTCCTTCTCAGGTGTCCGGAGCGTATTTTTCTGTCCACTTGGTACTTGGATTGGTACGAGAGACACATGGGGGAGACTCTGGTGGCTCTTATGAGGAGGCGTGAGGCCATTGTGGGACCAGAAGATGTCCCTGTTTCAGTGTTGAGGAGAGCCGAGGCGAGGGCTAGTCTTTACGATAGAAGTGGGGACGACATGCTTGATTATGAGGTGAGAGTGGAACGTCAGAGAGACAGGGTTCCTATGGCACCGCCCAGGAGGCAGGAGATCGGAGACGAAGCCCAGGCGACCAGAGCTATGATAGAGGCAGGCTTGATGGACCCGACCCCTATGCTGAATCTAGGAAGGAGGAGGACGGACATCATTCCCGTGCCTAGGAAGAACACGAGGCACGGTAGGAAAAGATGAAAGAGGAAGCAAGGGGACGCGAGCACTAGTGGCTAGAGCTTTTAGTATCCACTGATCATCCTTGCAGGCACATTAGTTTTTAGTTATGTATTTTTTAATCTTTTAGCTTAGTTGTGAGTTTAAGAGTAGACCGGGCTTGAACTCATCAAAAAGTTTTTTAATTGTAATGAATATATGAATTGCATTAGAGTTTTTAGAGACGCAGTCATGACTTGATCAATGTGTTGATGTCAAAATATGATTTTTGCTCATGTTTTAGACCGAACCGTTGCTGCCTACGTTCCCCTTTTACAAGAGGACTAAGGGGCTCAAGTCTCCGTAGTTCGACTCTATGAGGTTTTCGTTTTTTTAGAGGGGGTAGATAGAGAGAGGGACAAGAGAAGTGCGACCCTGTTTTTTACCTAGGCCGCCCTTTCGGGTTTTCAACCTAGTTGGGCATTACTCTTTTAGCACTTTTGGGAGGGAAATGACTCGGTCTTCAGGCATAGTATCTACGGAGTTTGTCTCCGTTTACCGGATGCACAAAAGGATTTCCATCTAAGTCTGCGAGCTGCATGGCTTCTCTAGAGAAGATCTTCTGAACTACTTAGAGTTCGATCCAGACGGGCTCCCATTTACCAAGTGAATTGACATGGGTCGGAGGCTTCTCTTTTAGCATGAGGTGGCCTTCTCCGATGTCCCGATGTTTCACTTTCTTGTCAAAGGCTCTGGCCATTCTTGCTTGGTAAGCCCGGGTGTGTTCCGTGGCTTTTAGATGACGTTCATCTAGCAGGCCAACTCATCGTGGCGACTCTGGAGCCATTCGACTTCGTTGACCTGATTTTCCAACAACACACGGAGTGAGGGGATTTCAAATTCGATTGGGAGCACGGCCTCCATTCCGTAAGTGAGGGCAAATGGCGTTTCTCCCACGGCAGTTCTGACGGATGTTCTGTATCCCCAGAGGGCAAGGTGAAGCTTGTCTGGCCTATCTCTGCCTCAGACAGCCATCTTCCTGATGATGTTTTCTAGAGTCTTATTTGCTGCTTCAACGGCGCCGTTGGTTTGGGGCCGATAAGGGGACGACTTGTGACGAGTTATTTTGAACTCTGCCAACAACCTGTCGCATTCTCCCTCAAATTGGGAGCCATTGTCAGAAATCACTTCAGCTGGCAACCCCTATCTGCACATGATGTTTTCTTTGATAAAGAGGGCCACCTTCTTGGAATTAAGGACCATATAAGACTTGGCCTCGACCCATTTGGTGAAATAATCTATGGCTACCAGGACGAACTCGTGACCATTGCTTCCTGGTGGTGTAACTTTGCCGATGATGTCAATTCCCCATGTAACGAAAGGCCAAGGGGTTGTCATGCAGTAGAGGTCGTGTGGAGGCAAATGGTTGAGATTTGAATAGCGCTGACATTTGTCGCAGCTTCTCACGAACTGGATACAATCCATCTCCATAGAGATCCAGAAATAGCCCATTCTCAGGATGACTTGCATTACAGCTCTAGCATTCATGTGGGGGCCACAAGTACCACCATTTACTTCATTCATTATCTCGGTTGTGTAAGTACCCAAATCCGGATCGTTACAATCAATTAACTGGCCCTTTCCAAGTTAACCAGAATCCGTTAACTCCCCCTTTTCGAGTCAACGAGACTTCCCAGGACTGCCCCATCCATCCAAATTCCAAAGTGTACTCAAAACACGTTCTCACACTTAAAAGTACCACTTTCCTCGAAATACGCAATTTTCGAGGTCTTTCGGACTTTGATTTGCTGTTTTTGAGAGTCTCGACCTTCCGGAGGTCATAACTTCCTCATACGAACTCCATTTTGGGCCCACCGCATACTCTCCTCTTAACCCCAAGCAAAAAGGCTTGTCTTTCTCCACTCTTCGGGGGCCCTCATGCTACTGTAGGTGGAATTCTCTGCTCTTCGAGGGCCCTCGTGCTACTCGTCGGTGAATTCTAAACCTCCAAAAAACGTAGGCTAAACCGACACAAGTCGAAACGCTGCCCAAATTCTTAGGCTTCTAAGCACCAAATAAAGGGGAAACTCTGCCCGATTCAAAATCAAGGTTTTCCCCGCAAAACTCGAGTTCGTCATTCGAACTCCTTTTCCCCCAAACACGAACTAAAAACGTCCTAAACACCTTTCAAACACCAAATCGTATCCATATACGCCTTTCCAAGACAAAGAGTCACACCTAGTCATTAGTAACACTCTCACTCCTTAAACCTCGCTTTGTCTCATTTTACGTGTCATACGCTACTTTCGATCCTATCAAAGTTCCCAAAATATAGACGGAACGCCGTCTACGGGTCTCGAAATGATCCTCCCTCTATCATATTTTCTCCTTTGAGAGAAGTGATTTTGGGTTAAAACGGAGATCGAGTCCCATTTTTACTTTATGTCATTTACCGTCTGAACCGTTTGGTTCGTCGATCGCACTTTTACCGTCCGGAACGTTTGATCCGTTGATTCGCATTTTACCGTCCTAACCGTTTGGTTCGTGATCGTCATTTACAAGTCCGAATCGTTTGATCCATTGATATTGCTATTTACTTTACGCTCTTTACAAGTCTGAACAGTTAGGTTCGTTGATTCGCATCTTTACAAATCCGAGTCGTTCGACTTGTTGATTCGCACTTTTACCGTCCGAACCGTTTGGTTCGTTATTACCGCACTTTCAATACTGTCATTTACAAGTCCAAGCCATTTGGTTTGTTGATAGTATTTACTTTTAAATGTCCGAGTCACAAAATGACTCATTGATTGCATCTTACTTTCCATCATTTTCATCAAAATGGGTAACATCGTAATGTCCGGTTCAAAAACGAAGTTCGTCATTCGAACTCCTTTTCAAACTCCCGCAAAATCGACGTTTGCCATGCAAACGCTCATTTCCAACTCAAAAACCGACGTTTGCCACGCAAACGCTCATGTCAAACTCAAAACCGACGTTTGTCATTCAAACGATATTTTACCAAAATCAACGTTTGTCATTCAAACCAAAATTAAAAGCTTGTCATTCAAGCCCAGTTTCAAAAGCAGCACGAACACACACACACGCACACTTTTCGAGAAAGGTAGAAAGACTCGTCATGCGAGGCATTTTGGGTGATCTCAATATACTCTTCCCGAAATGTAACGTGACCTCCGAACCTAACAATCTCTGTTCAAACAACATTTTCCTATGTTTTTGCTCCTAATAAAAACGACCCCTTTTTCAAAGCCTTTTCCTAAGTTTTGGCTACCAATCAAAACGACCTCCTTTTCAAACCAGCCTTTTTCAAAGTCTAGGCTCATAATACAAAACGACATGGCGACTCTCTCTTTCCTAGCGAGGTCCCTAGTTGTGAAAGCCGCTTGCCGCGTTTCCGCACGCGATTCGGGTTTTAGTTGGCGACTCCGCTGGGGACGTAACATGTTTTTCAAAACTCCTTCGTTTTAAAAACATTCCGTGGGTCAAACTTTCGTTTACCCTTCCTCATTTTTTGTGTGCGTGTGTGTTTTCTCCGTGCTTCGTGTTACTTCTATTTTCCTTTCAAAAAAAGGAAATTTCAAACAGCCCCGATTTCAAAACATTGGATTGTTTTCAAAAAAAAAAAAGATGTTGCTTTTTCATATCTTTCAAAATCATAACATTTTCGGGCATTTCCGTTCATACTTAATTTTTGTGCCATATTTTGAACTGCGCATAAATTGTTTAAAATGCATTATGAAAATCTCTATTTTACTCAGAAAAAAAAAAGAATTTAGTGACCGCACACTACTCGCACTGCTGCCTCGGTACACCGCACGCTACGGGCACCTGCTGCCTCAGTACACTGCACACTACAACCCTCAACTCGGGGTGACCGTTCAGTAGCAGCTTGATTGGTCTGCCAAACACCTTTCGAGCGCGCACGGGGTCATCCTAAACAGCCCATCCTAGCCCGTGTAATCCATGCACTCTTTGTGTCACACTTCGTCCAAGACCTTTGTTGGTTTTTGGCTTAGTTCGTGTCATAAAGCCTAAGTGTATGATTTTACGCCGATCTCCCTCACAAGTCAAACTTAAAAGTTGAGATCAAAGGTCGTTCTCGACCCAAAGTCTTAGCTTTTCAGCCTTGACTTTGACGCAGAGCCTCGCTAAAAACATACCCGAAGGTTCAATGTGACGCCGTGTCATCAAACCCTCAACGTATGCACCATGCCAGCCACAACTTGGCCAATGCCAAAAGCTAAGGCCCCTCGCGCAAGCGAGTCAAGAGAGGTCATTCCGAAATTACGGCACGATTTCTGCCTTAACTTAAGGACGTTGACTTTGACCGTGACCCGCATGTCACATACTTTGAAAGTTTACATGACCAGCTAGCCTTAAGTTCACTTTTCTCATTGTCGGTGGAACCGGCTTGCCTTATAGGACCCTCGCTCGGGATTGTCCATCCCGGGAAGACGATTTACAGGTGAAAAACGAGGGGCTTATAGACGTAGTGTCAGGATCCTCTGATCTAAGACCTAGGTTAGTAGCGAAAAAGAAGAGCCATCTTTTCCAACCATTCAGGACTCTGAGAAAGACATGTTTTCAGTAAACTTAAACATTTAATATAATAACAATTGCATGGTCCCATTTCGGGAATCTTTCAAAACCGCGACCTTTCTTGGTCCGATCTCCAATCGCGACCTTTCTCGGTCCGATATCTCTAATCTCGACCCCTTGCGGTCCAATCCTAAATCGCGACCTTTCTCGGTCCGATCTCCAATCGCGACCTTTCTCGGTCTGATATCTCTAATCTCGACCCCTCGCGGTCCAATCCTAAATCGCGACCTTTCTCGGTCCGATATCTCTAATCTCGACCCCTCGCGGTCCAACCCTCAATCGTGACCTTTCTCGGTCCAATATCTCTAATCTCGACCCCTCGCGGTCCAATCCTAAATCGCGACCTTTCTCGGTCCGATATCTCTAATCTCGACCCCTCGCGGTCCAATCCTAAATCGCGACCTTTCTCGGTCCGATATCTCTAATCTCGACCCCTCGCGGTCCAATCCTAAATCGCGACCTTTCTCGGTCCGATATCTCTAATCTTGACCCCTCACGGTCCAACCCCAATCGCGACCCCTCTCGGTCCGATCTCCAATTGCGACCTTTCTCGGTTCGATATCTCTAATCTCGACCCCTCGCAGTCCAACCCTCAATCGCGACCTTTCTCAGTCTGATATCTCTAATCTCGACCTCTCGCAGTCCAACCCCCAATTGTGACCCCTCTCGGTCCGATCTCCAATCGCGACCTTTGTCGGTCCGAAATCTCTAATCTCGACCCCCGGCAGTCCAATCCTAAATCGTGACCTTTCTCGGTCCGATATCTCTAATCTCGACCCCTCGCGGTCCAACCCTCAATCGTGACCTTTCTCGGTCCGATATCTCTAATCTCAACCCTTCGCGGTTCAACCCTCAATCGAGACCTTTCACGGTCCGATCTCCACTCTCCAATCGAGACCCTCACGGTCCGATTTCAAGTATCCTATCGAGACTCTCACGGTCCGATCTCAAGTAGTCAATTGAGACCTCTCACGGTCCGATTTCAAGTATCCTATCGAGACCCTCACGGTCCGATCTCAAGTAGTCAATCGAGACCTCTCACGGTCCGATCTCAAGTATCCAATCGAGACCCTCACGGTCCGATCTCAAGTAGTCAATCGAGACCTCTCACGGTCCGATCTCAAAACTACTATCAAGACCTTTTACGGTCCGATCTCAAGTAGTCAATCGAGACCTTTCATGGTCCGATCTCCACTCTCCAATCGAGACCCTCACGGTCCGATTTCAAGTATCCTATCGAGGCTCTCACGGTCCGATGTCAAGTAGTCAATTGAGACCTCTCACGATCCGATCTCAAAACTCCAATCGAGACCCTCACGGTCCGATCTCAAGTAGTCAATCGAGACCTCTCATGGTCCGATCTCAAAATTCCAATCGAGACCCTCACGGTCCGATCTCAAGTAGCCAATCGAGACCCTCATGGTCCAATATCAAGTATCCTATCGAGACCCTCACAGTCCAATCTCAAGTAGTCAATCGAGACCTCTCACGGTCCGATCTCAAGTATCCTATCAAGACCCTCACGGTCCAATCTCAAGTAGTCAATCGTGACCTCTCACGGTCCAATCTCAAAACTCCTATCGAGACCCTCACGTTCCGATCTCAAGTTGTCAATCGAGACCTCTCACGGTCCGATCTCAAAACTCCTATCGAGACCCTCACGGTCCGATCTAAAGTATTCAATCGAGACCTCTAACGGTCCGATCTCAAAACTCATTTCGAGACCCTCACGGTCCGATCTGAAGTAGTCAATTGAGACCTCTCACAGTCCCATCTCAAAACTCCTTTCAAGACCCTCACGGTCCGATCTCAAGTAGTCTATCGAGACCTCTCACGGTCCGATCTCAAAACTCCTATCGAGACCCTTACGGTCCGATCTCAAGTAGTCAATAGAGACCTCTCACGGTCCGATCTCAAAACTCCGATCGAGACCCTCACGGTCCGATCTCAAGTAGTCAATCGAGACTTCTCACGGTCCGATCTCAAAACTCCAATCGAGACCCTCATGGTCCGATCTCAAGTAGTCAATCGCGACCTCTCACAGTCCGATCTCCGCTCTCCAATCGAGACATTTTACGATCCGATCTCAAAACTCCTATCGAGACCCTCACGGTCCAATCTCCAATTTCCGATACCGACCTTTCATGGTCAAATAGTCGATCTCGACCTTTCGTGGTCAAACCTCCAATCGAGACCTTTTACGGTCCGATCTCAAATAGTCAATCGAGACCTTTCACGGTCCAATCCCAAATCTCCAATCATGGCCTTTCACGGCACGATCCCCAATCTTCGATATCGGCCTTTCATGGTCATGTATTTAATCCCGACCGTGCATGGTCAAATCTTTATTCCCGATCTTTCACGGTCCAATTTCTGATCTCGACCTTTCAAGGTCCAATCTTTTCAAATAAGTTAGGATTATGATAAAACATGTTTTAAAGTAGACTTAAGAAGTAAATGCACGTTGCACGAGCCTAAAAGCCTTGATCCAAATATCCCTTCCGAAGCCTAAACCATACCTCTCGTTCCCTACAGCAAACATAGAGTGGTTCAGAAATTTAGGTTAGCGCCTCGCCAGAATTACAGTTATGGCAGCATCAGACTGTTTCTCAGTTTCCTCAGTTCCTACAGCCAAATTCTCCAATATGTCAGACTCACCGAGAAATCGTGACGAGAACGGAACCCCGCCACCGGTAACAGACATGACACTGGAAGAAGCCATCCGGGCCTGTGAGGTTCACAAGAGACAGAAAGAGGATCAACAGAGTTTCGTGGTACAACTTCTGAATGAACGAGGTATAGCAGCTATCCCCCAACCAGACGGTACTTTCGTTCTAATCGAGGACGACGATCCTCCCCGATCAGCTCCTCAAAACATCAACCAGGTTCCTCCCCCGCAAAACTACGGGATTCCTTCAAACCAAGGAAACAGCCGACCGAGGCTTCATATTGTCACCTCTCAAGGCACCCCTATCATACACGGCCAAGCCAGTACTACCTCTTTCACTCAATGCAACCAGCGCAGCACTGGAACATCTCAAATAGATCCAAATAACCTTCAAAATCCTCCCGTATTCACTTATTTCTTTCAATATGCCCAAAATTCACCAGGTTTCCCCCATATAACTTTTTCGACCCATTACTTCGGACAGTCTGCATTCGTTCCAGCTGCCTCTTGGCCTCAAATCCCTCAATTTCCATAGTATCCACTAAATTATACTCCATTCCATCAAAACCCGTTTGTCCAACCCCATATCATGGTTCCCTCCGTCAGTGGACCTTTGGTTACAGGTCCCAGCAATCCAGAGGTTTCTATTGACCCGCATGTGGTTAGGATGGCAAAGCAAAAGGCAGACAAAACTATGGGAGAAATCTACATGGAATAGAGCCGGAAGCTTTCCGAAATCATGGAGTCATTGCCTGAGGATGAGCAAATAAGAATCTTCAAGTCATGTTTGAACCCATCAGTAAGAGCATCAGTCAGCCAGCACTTCTATCCCGACCCCCATGCCATGGTCAATACGGGTCCCCAGTTCAAAAAAGACTTGAAAGAAAAGCCAGCCCCGAGTCCAGCCTCTTCTCATCATTACGGGGCAGCCCTTTCCAATCCAATATCTACCCAAAACAATGGGAGGGAGATTGCCGAAGCGGTTCATCATACCCATAATGGAGCACTACAAAGATGCGGTGGTCCCCCGAGACAATGACAACACTATGATGATTTTAGGATGCCCCTGAGCGAGGTATTCAATCATGTGGTAAAGCAAGGTCTCCTCGCACCTATGGAAAACTACCAGCCCAAATTCCTCAATGCCAAATGGGATGTAACCAAGCAGTGTGCTTTTCCCAAATATCACGGGCATGCAACCGACAACTATACAGCTTTGAGGCAAGTAATTCGAGGATTGATTGAAGAAGGAAAGTTGGAACGCCTCAGCGGCCCTAATACAGACGGAAACCCATTCACATGGAAAAATGAGGTGAACAACGGGAACACAACCCAGCAAAGCAACAACTTTTCCAGGAAGCAACCTCTCATTCGCTTCGACAAGCTAGACATGCCTCTAAGCAAGATGTTGGAGGAACTGATCAAAGAAGACCTACTCAAGCTCGTGGAGAACTACAAGTCAAAGAAGCCCACATCCAACGCTGACAGAAGCAAGTACTACGCCTTCCACCAGTATCATGGGCACACAACTGATAACTGCCTCGGTCTGTGGTATGAAATTCAGGAGTTAATAGAAGACGGAAAGCTTAAGCATCCTGGCAGTTAAACAACAAAAGAGCAGCTAGAGTAGGGGCTACCTATCCTCGAGATCTGTCAACTGTCTTTTGGTCAACCTTCGTAGGTTTTAGTACTTTCCTCGTTCAATCAAGTCCGCCTCGGACATTGTAGTTAATCATAAATTTTCTATAAATAAGAGTCTTTTTTCTCTTCTTGCTAGACTTGAGACATTATTTGCACACCTATATTACAACTAATGAAATGGTTATATCCTAAATGATAACTTGCATTGCTCAACGAATAAACTCTGGAAATAACTAATGTTCTGATTAATCGGTGTGAGAAAGTCAATTTGTACCCTCCCTATACACTTTCCTTACCTCACAAAGGCCTCCATCAAGCCATACACTTTCCAAAACATGTTCCCACCATCACCTTGACCAAGTCAGCGACGGCGGCAACATCAAGGAACAACAAAAGGTCACCCAGCATCAAAGGATTAACCCCCATGTCGACAACAACCTCGGAGCTCGCCTTCGCCATCGTGCGCATCGAGAAAGTTCAAGCAGGAGCTTACCTTCGTCCTGAAGAACTTAAAAAAAAAAAAGAGAGAAAAGTTCAAGCAAAAACTTCAAAAAAAAAAAGAGAGAAAAGTTCAAGCAAGAACTTAAAAAAAAAAAAAAAGAGAGAAAAGTTCAAAGCAAGAACTTCAAAAAAAAAAAAAAAGAGAGAAAAAAAGTTCAAGCAAGAACTTCAAAAAAAAAGAAAAAAAGAGGGAAAAGTTCAAAGCAATAACTTCAAAAAAAAAAAAGAGAAAAAAAAGTTCAAACAAAAACTTCAAAAAAAAAAAAAGAAAAAAAGAGAGAAAAGTTCAAGCAAGAACTTAAAAAAAAATGATGAGGCCAAGAACCCAGCACCGCCAATCAAAAGCTTGACAGATGGGCAAACAAAATTAAAGCCCGAAGAATGGAGGTTGTCGATAAAAATGGAGCGGTCAAAGCAAAAGGCAGAAGCACATCATAAGCCCTTATGCTATATCCAAATTCTTTCTCTCCCGACGAAAGACGAAGATCAAGAAGCAATGGAGTCACGAAAAAAGCCGTAAAAAATGACTTGTCAAGGAATCATCTCGAGGCCCATACCTCATCATCCAAACATTCCATCCGAGCCTTTTCACCAAAAGGGCCACAAATATTCTTACCCTTTTCTCAAAGCCAAAGCACCGTTCTGCCAGAACTACGGCGACCTGAGCTCCTTACACTGAGGAGAACCTAGGCAACCAGAAACGGTCCAGAGCTAAACACATACAGATCCCATACACCTGGTCTCATCAATGACCTCCCCTATACACAGACCTTTTTGTCTCACCTGACCAACTTTGATCCTCGAAATTGGTTAACTTTCTCCTCATGATTAATCAATTTGTTTGTTCATATCGAGATTAGTGGTTGAGAAACCTGAACATTAACAAAAGGTTTAAAGCAATCTTGTGATCATTGTGAATAAAACATGTTTTTAGATGTCTCGACAAGTCTTCTTTTTCTACGATAATAGGAAAAATAGAGCTAAACACTGTCTTTCTGTCAGCAAGAGCTACCATACACTTCTCCAAACCTCTCTACACTCATACTCTCTCAAAAGAGTCAAACCCAAAGCGAGTTTTGGTGCCTGCATTAAATTAGGCATCCACATAAAATCGGGATTCGTTCCCACTTTTCTAAAAATACGTCCTTGCGCGTATACAATACAAGCCACATCTTATACACTTTGGTTGACTAATCAAAAAAAAATCAAGAACGGTGGCCTCTTCGGGCCACATAAGGTTCAACTCAGATTGGGGCTGCATCGGATTCACTCTAGGACCACCACAGAAGAGCGGCGCTTCCTCCAAACTGGGGCTTCACCAAGTCATTTCTTCAGAATGGGGCTTTGCCATGCATAGAGAGTTTTCCTTGAGGGTCTACTTTGAGTTCTGATTTCTGGGGCTTATCAGAAGCATATTTCGGCATTGTGGTTTTAATCAGAATTGGGGCTTCTCAGATGCAACTTCGAAAGACAGAATTTGAAAGACTTTGACCGAGATCCGAAGTCTAAATCCAAGATCAGAATTTGAATCCTCATGACACCTCTGGGCAACAGTAGCAGCAAGGGCAGTTTTCTCCAGCGAGACTTCCCTATCTTCAAGCAACACAGCTTCAGAACCTACAAGGGTGGGAAAGTCGAAATATCCAATTTCTGGGGCTTGTCAGAAGTATCTTTCGGCATTGTGGTTTTAATCAGAATTGGGGCTTCTTAGATGCAACTTCGAAAGATCAGATTTTGAATCCCCAATATTCCTCTGGGTAGCAGTAGCCACCAAGATACGTACTCAACTCCAGCAAGTCTTTCCTTCATTCAAGCAGCACAGCTTCAGAACAGACAGGGGTGGGAAAGCCAAAATATCCTGCTAACACCACAGTTCAGGAATCAGGACACAAGAAAATCTCAAAACCCGCCAACCTTAATGCCAGCAAGAAGCATAATCCCCAGAAGGATCAGCCAAAGTTCAACTTATCAAACTTCGGAGAATGGGCCGGCAAAGGAAAGTCAAAGCCAACCAGGCACTCGCACTCAAACAACCTTAAGGCAATCTGGAGGCACCACCAAAACCTCTACCTCTTAAATGTTGGAGGACCCGATCCACACTCAGCTCAAGCAGACCCAGACGAATATTCCCCTGTGGTCCCTGCTCACATCTTCATACCCTCACAAGCTCAAGCTAGAGGAAAGTTTGGCCCGCACCATGGTCCCCGTGGACGCAACTTCAAAAGAAGTAATCCAGATGATCGACAACATCCACTATGGAAACATCATCACCTTCACAGATTTGGACCTGTCAAAATTTGGGGCTAGCCATAATGAGCCGCTTTGCATCACTGTTCAGACTCCGGAATGAATGTCTTGCCCGCCAAGATGATGGACCTGCTTGACATCAAGCCCACAGGTTTGAAGCCTTCAGACCACACTGTCAAGGCCTATGATTCTACTTCCAACACAGTTCTTGGGGTTGCTACTTTAATCATCTGGTTCGGCAAGCGGATGATCCCTACCGAATTTCAAGTATTGGAAATCAAGCATGATGACGATATGGCATTAACTGGAGTTACATTGGAAACTTCCAAGATCCAAATATGCTGCGTGAACCTTTCACTATTCTGGGACAAAATCCCTCCTGCCATGAAGATGATGAAACTCATGAACTTCATCCCGGGACTGGGGCTCGACAAAAGGTTATAAGGCCAACACCAAGTCATCGAAGTCAAGGACCACAATATAGTCCAGGGGCTCGGTTACGTGCCTACACCAGCTGTCATCAGGAAAGACAAGAGGCTTGTCAGCACCAAAGCAGCAGCTCGCAAAAGGGGAACCTCCTTCGGCACACCCAACCTCCAACCTTACAGCTTCGACCTCGCTCGCTACTTCCTCAAAGGCACCGACAGCGGAACCGATGAAGATGAGAAAGGATTTGAGGGGACAGACAGTGGAACAGATGAAGATGAGAAAGAAACAGGAAAAGTCATTACAGAGACTATAGAACAGATGGGAAAGCTGGCACGTTACCTCAGCATTTCAGAGGACTCAAGGCCAATCCGATAAGGGGAGCGTTCCTCGACATCACTGCACTACCTGGACCCGTGGCCACCACAGTTCAGCATGAGTACTCATTCAAAGGAATCCCAAACATAGAAGAACAGCTTGAGACACTCTTCTTGGGAAACAGGCTATTCAGTTCAGCCTACGAAGCCACATTCGAAATAGTGAACCCAAAGCAGAAAAAAAACCAGAAATTGTGGAGAACGCTCTGAGTGGGCCACCTTTAGGATCTGTCTCACAATATCCATATCATTCAAAAATCCATGAACCATCCCCCATACAAAGCCACATCCGCCCCGGGCTCGTGCAATGTACAATAAATAACAATGCATATAGTTATAAATTTTTCCAGCTCAAATTTTATTATTAAATGGATCTCATGTTATTATTTATTTTTGATCAACCTACTTGCTTATCTGCCAAGAATAAGTAAAAAGTAATCATAATAAATACTCAAAATGTACAAAAGTTCACCCAAGGGCCTTTCAAGTACAATACAATATTCCGTTACAGACAATGCACACAATTATCTAAAAGAATCAACGGGACTACTCAGAGTTCGGCTCGTCATCCGAATACTCAAAATACTGCCCCACAGCAGACGGATCTGTAACAGACAAATAATCCGCGAACTCATCAAACCCAGAGTACGAGAAGTGACGGCCCCGCGCCTGTGCTCCTGAGGACTCCCCATGCTCGAATCCCGAGTACGAGGAGTGGCAAGCTCCAAATCCAGCAGTCTCACCAGAGAACAGGCTAAAGCCTTGCCCAACATCTATACCACCAGCCATGGAAGCAGATGAGTCTCTCGCAACAGACAGCCGGGAAGGCATCGACTCATGAATAGCTGCACTCCTCCGAGAATTGCACCGTAGGAAGTTCACAAGCCTCCTAGCAAAGCCAGTCATCCCATCCAGACGTCTGACAGCCTGATCATAAGTATGGCCAGAAACCTACAAACCAGGAAAGCTGTCAAAAGACAGACAGACAGCACAGATGCAACATTTGCAAAATGCTACTACAAGTACAGAAAAACCACAAGATACTCACCGAAGCACTGGGTTCAACTATGTATTGAAGCCTCTCCTGCTCCGGGATGGGAATTGTCAGCTGCCTGCGAGAACCACCTACGCCCTCGAATGCCAAGCGAGTATGGGGGAACGGATAATCTCTGGGAAGCGCAGGGTCCTCACCCTCTCTGGCCATCACCTGTGGGCTCCTCAGCCTCGTCCTCCGAAAGATGTCGTAGTCAGCATCCTCAATAATGTTCTCGATGTGAGGCACTCCCTTCCTGTACCGCTGCAACTCCTCCCCAACTATGGACATAGGAAACTGCATGTGAAGAGGCGGATCCCTCGGAACCAAGGGACCAGATCCCAGAGCGTACTGGCAAGACACCCTCTCGCCCAGATACATAACGTCATAATGAAGCCCCACTAGCAGCTTTCGCTGACGTGTCACCTCCCTAGAGGCCTGCACCACAAAATGATCAAACCGACTCCACCAAGTCAAGTTGATCCTCGGCGAGAAGTCTCAGTCCAAGGCCAAAGACACCTCCTCATAAGTCACATGGGTGCTCTCCATTGACTTCACCGGCTTCCTCCCCGTCTTTTGCCAAGTCAGCATTGCACGAAATAAAAGAGTGTACGCCTCCCTGGTGGTCCACCGATGCGGGTGAAAAACCTCAAAACACCACACCTGTTAAATGCCAAGAAAGTTATATCAGCAACAAAGCAGATACAAACAAGTACAAGCGAGACAAGGAAGAGAAAAAGAAGGAAACTCACATCTAACGCAAACTGAAAGCAACAGAACGAGTTGTCCTCCCCCCGGGAATACCTGTCCAAGGCGAAGAAAAGCTCGGCCAGACTAGCTTCTCCCTAGGCAAAACCCCTCACGGCCTCCAGATCAGTCAGGGAGCCAAGCAAAGCAAACTGACATGTCGTGTCAGCATTGGGGAAAAGGGTTGCTGACAAGAGCAAACCACAAAAACCCCCTAGCCAAACATTCTGCTGTCATCCTCTCGAAGCCAACCAGATACTCATCTATCTGTAAGTGTCCCAATCTGAACCACCAATATTCCTTCAGCCCAATTTAACGACTTCCACATCGAATGGACGGTCAAGGGCATTTTGGTCATTTCCTAAGGCAATTTAAATAAAAAAGGGCCTTAAAGAAATATCAAAATAGGTCAAAAAACCGGATTGGAAGAGTCATTTCCAAGAAATTGACTTACTTTACATTAAATGCAAGCAGCCAAAACTGCTTTTTGCAGGGTCAGGCACGCCTACATTACCATCCGTGCGGACGAAAATGAGGACCTCAATCCTATACGCGCGGACATGTATGTAACCTAAAATCTGCCTATAAATACAATCATTCTCTCCCAGTTTAACAAGACAAGAACTCAAACCCTTACTGTTACATTCGAAAATACCCAGAAAACATTTTATACACCAAACAAAAAACACAAAATCCCAACACAAATCTTGATCAAATTCAAGCCCCAAACACAAATCCAAAGAAGATAGGCTACAACCATTGGTAAACCCTCCTTCTCCTTACCTTAATCTCCCACATCCATGCATACATCTCACATTTTAAAGATGTAAATTGCTCATTGTTCATCTCTTGTTCTAGATCCAAGAGGATCTCCATGGAGTTCATCTCCATGGATGATTCTCTACAAGGATCTACATTCTCTTAGTTTGTTGTCCTCCTCTTCTTACATTAACTAGTTGTTACTTGGTCTCTTGACCTAAAGTGTGGTCACCTTGGAGTTCATCTCCTTGGATGATCAAACTAAATGGTCTATATTCTTATTTTCACCTCATTCTTGTGATATTAGTCTTTATTTGGCCTAAAATGTAGTCACCTTGGAATAAATATCCATGGATGACCATTTTAAAACGTCTAAGTTGTCTTTACTTCCTTAAGAATGTTTTTCCTAGCCTAAGATCTTCACCTTGGAACAATTTCCATGGATGAAGATCATTAAGGTTTATAGGTTACAAAGAGGGTGAAGTTGATACATTGAGTTCAAGGATTTCAAGGATGGTCATCTTAATGACCACCTTAGAAATCCACTCTAAAGTTGATACATCCTTAACCTAATATCAATTTTCATACATTAAATATTTGTTTCATGTTAAATCTCCCCATCCCAAGCAAATGAAATGCTTTCAAGTCCTAATGTACCCTAAGGATGGCTTGATATAGTAGATCACCACTAATCATGTTTAGTGATCACTAATCAAAGCCTAAGGAAAGTGGGGACAAGCATGGATGCCAAATTCAAAAAAAATTTCTTATCATTTTCTGGTGCCAACTCCAGTTCTGATTCTGTAACTCCAGTTCACATTCTGGAATTTACAGAATCAGTCTGGAAAGCTGCAAAAAAGAATATTTCCTGTTCCATCCGCGCGGACAAGATTGACTCTCGCTCTTATCCGCGCGGACCAAAATGTAAGGGACGGACATTTTGTTTTTTCAGTCATTTTTCATTCACAGAAGCACATTATTTTGGTAAATTTCAGCTCAGTCAAGTCAAAACTTCATTTCCAGAAAATTCCTTTTGCAAAACACATACACATACACACACACACACAAATGGTTTCAAATTAGGAAGACTCGTTTTACGAGGCATTCCGGGTGAACCCTAATGTTCTTCCCGAAATGCAACGTGACCTCCGAACCCAAATCTCTCAATTTTCGGCATTTTTCAAAGTTTTGGCCCTTAAAACTAAAAACGGCATGGCGACTCTGTTTGATTTTTTCAAAGAAATGAAAATCGGGCGACATCATCACAGTTGGCGACTCCGCTGGGGAGAAAAAAATGAGCTTTATCTTTTTTAAAAAAAAAATTCAAAAAAAAAAAAAAAAAAAAAAGAAAAGCTTTTTGTGGGTCAAACTTTCGTCCCGGCATTTGAAACCATTTGTACTGTGTGTGTGTTGGTTTTGCATATTTCGCGTTGTTATCTTTTGGCCGCCTCGGAAAAGTTAAAATTTTGACTGTCGGACCGGTTTCCTTAAATGTTTGAATTTTGTGCTTATGTGTTTATTTGCTTCAAAAAAAAATTTTAAAAAAAAAATCAAAAAAAAAATCATTTTCAAAATTTTTTGCATGCATCATACTCTTTAAGACACATGTGAAAATTTCTATTTTACTCAGAAAAAGAAGATAGACTGTCCGCACACTACGCCCACTTGGCCTTACACTGCACACTACGTCCTTAACCCAGAGAAATCCCAGTAGCAGCCCGTTTGGCCTTATTACGCCTCTCGATGCGAGCACGGGACTACCCAAACATCCCTTGGAGCCTCGTGTCGACCATGCACTTGTCCGTGACACACTTTGTCCGAGACCCGGCTGGTTTTTAGTTTGGTCCGTGTCGTGCCCTATCTGTGTATACACCTTGCCAGTCAAACCATAGTCGGCATGCCAAGTCAATATCTTTCGGAGACCCTAATCAGTCGAAGTCATGCCGATTTTCCATCACGGACTTTGACCAGATCTTGACTGGCGCCTTGACTTTGACTTTGACTTTGAAAATTCCCAAAAAGTCCTTTTGTGCTTTTTTTTGTCCCAGAAAGGCCCCCCCTTGGTTTGGTTGGTGGTTTTTTGTGTTTTTGAGGGTTTTTTGTGGGTTCCTGGTGTTCGAGACTGCATTTGCGTGAGTCTGTGGTGCTTCCCGTGCGTTTGGAAGAGAGTGATCCAGATTGGGGTACTTACAGGAGCGCCTTTTACGAAGTAGTCAGTCATGTCCAGACTGAAAGGGAGAGATTTAGGACCACCGTAGGGGATCTTTTTTGCAACGACCTCCCTCCTCTTCCGAGCAATTTCCTTTTTTTTTTGCAATCTCTTTCGAGGTTGGCTCATGTTGGGTTTTGGGGTTACAAACGCAGCGGAAGAACTTAAAAATAACAACAAAACCCTAGACCTATGATCTGTCTTAAGAGATTAAAAAACCATGAAATAGAATTACATACCTCGAATGCGATGAAGTTTAACAAAGTAGATCTCAAAATTCAAGCCTTGGAATTTTGATGTCAAATCGGATCTTCTTCTTCCTTGTTCAAAACCTTGGTGATGAAATCAACAATGGAGATCTTCAAGCTTTAGGAGATAAAGCAATCTCCCTCTAATGATGATCCACACGTGAACGAACCAGGAACACCTTCTTGTTGGATTGCTAGATGATCCTCTTTATTATTGAATCAATATTCAATAATCAAAGCCAAAAACTATGAAAAAATTTGGGACTTTTGATTCAAAATCAAGATCAAAATCTAGAGTTTCATAAACCTAGGATGATGATGTGTGTTTGAGAGAATTATGGCTGCAAAGGACTTATATTTATATCTTATATAAACCCTAGTCAAAATAGGTTAGAAGTCCTTAGGCAATCCCAATTCAATCCGTCCAAGGAAACCGCATTCTGACCAAAAACCGCCAAGGGCACGACTCGTGCTCCTGGGTAGGAGTCGTGCCACGAGTCTTGCTTGGCAATACGAGTGATTCCAAGCCAGTTTTCAGTCATGTCACGCTTCGTGAAGAAAGTTGCACTCGTGCTGGGATTTTTCACGAGTCGTGACAAAAGTCACGAGTCGTGCTTCATCCCTTAGAGTCAACAGTCAATGCAAATCCTTGGAATTTCAAAGCGCAGTCATTTTCTGTTACTGGCACGAGTTCTGCCAATTGGCCTGAGTCGTGCCCTTCCCAAAATTTCCAAATTTTAGCTCGAATCAAATTCGTTCTTTGTGTGTGACCCAAAAGGAATTATATTATGTTGGTAGTGAGTTAAAACATGACCTCACAAGACATAAGTGACTTCAAGCAAATCATTATGTCCACCCAATTAATATAACATCAAAGCTTGATTCCTCGATAGATTAAATGTCACAATCCCTTTGTCCACGATGTCCAATTGAACATGAGTCATGGTCTATGTCAATTCATCTTGTTCAATGCTTGCTCGATTCCTAATATGTTGATAATCCAAATGCATTTGATCTCTATCAAATCACTTGAGTGTGGCCACACATTTCATTAACATCATTCATCGAGGGGCCCAAGCAAACATCTCTCTTCATAAGAGGGACAAATCCCGTCTTTGACTTATCATTCTTCCCTACATGAATCCAATCGTGCTAACATAGCCCTTATTGCTATCCGATTAAAGATAGTGTTAGACTATATCAAACACGATCTTCGTCATGTGGAAGACGATGACAATCTCAGGTACAAATGATTCAATAACACGACTATCATGAGATTTAATCATGACAACTGACCATGTCATAAATCTCATAAGTAGGTCATGTCCAATACTTGTTCTCTAGCAAGTATCCATAAGTGTAATGTGCATCTCTATTCATATAATCATCTCTATGATTATCCATTACCAACTTATACTAGTTGTTCATAACAACTAGGGACGCAGTTCAATATAATAAACATGCAAAACATATAATGAACAGAATAAACACGCTGTATAATAAATAATAAAGATGATAAATAACGGTTCAAGTTAAACATAACTATAGCCTAGGGCATTACACCAACAGCTCATATCCCAGGCCGTGGTGAGTTTTCTGTTCCTTCACCTCGATGACCTTGTGAGTCCCTTGTAGGCATTTTCCAAGACCCTGACCAGGCAGGTAGTTCATCTTTCTCATCATCCTCATGACGGGAGGAATTTTGTCCCGAGTGACAGTCAGATCCACATTGCAAACTTGATCTTTAGGAGATTCAACTGTGAAGCCGGTTAGCATGAAGCCTTCTTCATCATGCTTGATCTCCAGGATGGGTATTCCACCCGTGTCAGTGCCCTCCAGAGTAACCATGTCTTCGTAAATGGTTGTTAGATCCCCATATGAAATAAACTTTACACACTAATGAAGGCTTGAAGCGACTCCTTTAACTTGGTGCAGCCAAGGTCTTCCCATAAGAGCATTAAAGGTGATTGGGATATCAATGACCTGGAACTCTACAGGTATCATCTTCTTTCCAAACCACAGGTTCAAAGTAGAAGCCCCAAGTACTGTACGAGAAATTGAGTCATAGGCCTTGACTGTTAGGGAGGAAGGCTTCAGGTCTGTGGGCTTGATGCCGAGCAGGCCCATGATCTTTGCTGGGAGGATATTCATTCCAGACCCATTGTCAACTAGGACCCGAGGGAGGCGTCGTTCATCTAGCTGGACCGTGATGAAGAGAGGTTCATTATGATCGGCTCCAAACTGGGGAAGATCGAGGTTAGTGAAGGTAACTATATTTCCGTAGTGGATGTTCCCAATTAGTTGTACCACGTCGTCATGAGTGGCATCAATAGAAACCAGGGTGCGAGCCAGATTTTCTTCCAATTTCAGCTTGTGGGGATAAGATGAGGTGAGTAAGGACCATAGAGAGATGTTGGCTTGAGTGTGCTTCAACTGAGTGAGCACAGGATCCTCTTTCTCGTGGTCGGGAGTTTCAGCTGTCTTGGCATAAGGATTACGATTCACCCGGGGTGCTTGAACTGCTGGCTTCTTTTCTGTCTTGGGATTACCCTGGTAGATTTGCCCAGATCTGGTTTACAGGTTCACTTCTTTCTTTGGCTTATCTATTAATTCTTTACAGGATTCTTTCAATGCTGCTAGGGTCAGTGGAGGAGCTTGCTTGGCAACTGGCTACTGGCTCTGACTGATTTTGTTACAAGTTTCCCAGAGCTTAGCAATAGTAAGGGCTGAGCTCGGGGATAGTGAGTATTACTAGCTTCTGACTGGGCAACCTTCAGGATTGCTTCCCAAGTTACGGGTTTCTGAACCAAGGACTGTGTCATCATTCCTTGAATGGCCCACCTCTAACGCAGATTGAATTGCCATGTAGCAAAAGAGGCAACCCATCCTTCTATATTCACTTTTATTTTCTTTAGTAAATTAGTCAATCGAAAAAAAGAGATCTTTAGAAATGTATACTTGCAAGGGAATGTTTTCAAAAAGGTGCGGGGGCGAGTACCCGATAGACTAATGAGACCAGTACGTGGCGTTGTTAAACCATAATTTATCCCAAGCTCCAATAATGATGCGTTTAACGGGAAGGTTAATGGTTTCCAGCCTATATACTGAGAATCAATTTTTTTTTTTTTTTTTTCTGAAAATGGCCTCATTTGATGAGGGCACAAAATAACTCACGTGGAAAGGTTTGTAAAGGTGTATGGAAGCCCTTGCTGATAGAAATCAGTGTTTAGCTCTACTTCCCCTATAATGTAGAAAAAGAAAACTTGTCGAGACATCTGAAAACGTGTTTTATCCAAAACGATCACAAGATTCCCCAAGACCCTTTATTAGTTTGGATGCAATCATGACCAGACCATTTATGGTTGCCTACGTTCCCCTCGTTGTGAGGAGCTCAGGCCGTCGTAGTTCAAGCATTGAACGATATGAGTGATCATTTGAAATAAGACCATTTCATTAAATGTAAAATAGTGTCTCGAGTCTAGTGAGAAAAGAAAAGAAAAAGACTCATACAGAAGTTAGATGTTTAACTACCATGTCCAGAATGGACTACAATAACAGATGTCCATGAAGGACTTATGTGAAAGGAAAATACTAGAGCCTATGAAGGTTGACTAAAAGACTATTTTAATATTTTCATTTAAGGATGGGTAGCCCCCACCATAGCTACTCTTCATTGGTGCTTGGGTCGTGGGCTTAAAGATTGCGTAGTCATCTGTGTCGCAGCTTAGGCTCATTAGGGTAGAGGACATAGTAGTTGAAATTCCCTGAAGGTTCCCCGAGTGTCCCTACACTGGCATCACTGGCTTCAAACTTTTCTTTCAACTTTTGCTGGGAGGAGGCTTTCTTCTTTTTGGTAGAACGGTCCTCATTTATCTCATCTTGATAGTCCCTCTCGAGACAATCGGGACAGTCGCAGACATCCCACCAAATATGTTCAACAACCGGTGGTGAATTTGGGGCCTCGAGCTGAGCTAAACTGAAATGGTTTTGAGTTGAGCTTGACTGAGGAGATTTGCTGGAATAAATGACATAGTAATCAAATTTTTTGGATGGCTCTCCGAGGGTTCCCACTGTGGGATCACAGCTTCATATCTTTCCTTCAACTTTTGCTGGGAATAGGGCTTTGCTTTCCTCCTTGGGGGAAAGTCTTTGCTTATTTCATCTTTGCAGTCCCTCTCAAAACAATCGGGACAATCGAAGATATCTCACCAAATATGTTCAACATCCGGTGGTGAATTCAAAGCCTCGAGATGCTGGCTCGATAAGCTCCTCCCTAGCGGGCATTGGGACTTCAGATTGTGGCTGCTGGGCTCGCCTTAAAGCAAATGATTGGATCTCGAAGGGTACCGAGAGACATTAGAAGCTGGGAGAGCCGGCACGTATTTGTCTTTTAGGGGAGCTCCAGCCAGTTGGGGAATTGCCAATGTTCCGAAATGACCTATGGCCTCTTCGATCCAGGCTTGCTTCTCATTTTGGCGTTCCTCGAGAGCCCTGACGGATAGCCATACTTCCTCCATTGTTCGGAAGCTTCCCGGAAGCAAATTCTTATTTCCTCTACTGATATCTTGTGAAGAGTTGGGATTTGCCTGACCTGTACTATTTTGGGGAGGGACACCTGACTGTTGTTGAGAGAAGCTGAACTGACCCATCCTTGACTGCTACTTTAGACCAAACTGTGGCGGCGGCATTATGAACTGCTGCTTGGGGGCTGGCTGAACCATAGGCCAAGAAGCGGGGGTTTTGGCGGTAGTCACATAGGAGGCTGGTGGTGGCATCCTGACATATTCGGGGCGACTGAGGATGGGAGTAGGATTCACTCCCTCTTCCACGGTAAAGGTGCTATCGGGATTGAGACTGGCGATAAAGCCATGACTCCTAATAGCTTCCAGAAGGTTTTTCATCTGAGCTTCTTGTCGTATTCTCATCTGTTCTACCAAGTGAATCCAATGTTGGTCTGTCTGAGGGATCTCGGGAGGCGGAAGGAAGATATAAGAGAGGTTCAGACTTTGGGAGTTGAAAATGGGTAAGTGTTTGGGCTCAGGGTTCATGCAACATGCGGTTATTTGTTTGAGTTTACTTAAAATGCGTTTTCTTAAACCCTAAGCGGTTGGAAAAGATTGATCGTTTTTTTTTTGCTACTCTGAGTCCTGGATCAGTGGGACCCATCACTACGTCTACGGACCCTTAACCTATAACCTCGAATAAGGGTTCCATAGGGCAAGCGGGTCCCACCGACCGAAAAGGAAAACAGACCTAAGGTCGGGCGGATCATGAAGTCTTAACGCGCATTCGATGTAAATTACCGGCAAAGCCAGTGTCGAGGGTCAAGATCGAGTTAAGGTGCCTGACAAAAAGTCGGCATGACCTCAACTGATAATTGTCCACAAAAGATCTTGACTCGTCATTGGTTAAGTGGTAATTAAGCATGGACTGGGTATTAATCCTTGATGATTCGGTGTCACACCGGGAGCCGGTGCATAAACTGCATGGGACAAAGTCAAAGTCCGAGCCCCAGTCAGGATCGAGTCAAAGTTCATGACGGAAAACCGACATAACTTCGACTGATTTAGGTCCACGGAGGATCCTGACTCGGCACGTTGACTAGGGTTTGACCGACGCGAGGTATACACTGACACGGTCTGATACAGACCGGACCAAAAACCAACCAAAGTCTCAGAAAAAAAAATGTGTGTCACAGACAAGTGCAGGGTCGACACGAGGGTAAACCAATGGCTTTTTGGGTCGTCCCGTGCTCGCACCGAGAGGCGTAGTAAGGTCTCCCAGGCTGCTACTGAGATTTCCCGGGTTAAGGACGTAGTGTGCATTGTAAGGTCAACATGCGCGTATTGTGCGGCAGTCTACATTCCTTTTTGAGTAAAAATAGAAATTTTCAAATGTGTCTTAAGGGCGTGATGCATGCAAAAGGATTTTTTTTTTTTTGAAAACAATTTTTTGAAATGAGACCAGTACGTGGCGTTGTTAAACCATAATTTATCCCAGGCTCCCATAATGAAGCGTTTAATGGGAAGGTTAATGGTTTCCAGCCTATATACTGAGTATCATTTTTTTTAAAGGCATGTAAACACATAAGCACATAAATTTTGAACAGTTAAAGAAATGGATCCAACAGTCAAAATTTTGACTTTCTCGGGACAGTCAGGCTGATAACAACGCATAATGGGAAAACACATACACACACAAAAACAAAAGTTTCAAGTGTTGGGACGGAAGTTTGACCCACAAAAGCTTTTTTTTTTTTTTTTTTTTAAACAAGTTTTATTATTATTTGAAAACGAGTTTTTTTGTTTTTTTTTTTTAAAAAAAAGCTTATTTCATCCCCACAGAGTCGCCTCTTTGATGAACCCGATTTTTCCGGCCTCGGCCCGAAAATGTTTTATTTTGGATGGTTTAAAAAATATTTATCGGAATTTGAAAAATCAACGGAGTCGCTACGCCGTTTTTAGTTTAAGGGGCCAAAACTTTGTAAAATGCCCAAAATTAGAGAAATGAGTTCGGAGGTCACGTTACACTTCGGAATGAACGTTTGGCATTCACCCGGAATGCCTCGTATGACGAGTCTTCCTCACTTGAAACTTTTGTGTGTGTGTGTGTGTGTTTTGAAAAAAGACTTTGAAAAAAGGGGGTTTTCTGGAAGTAACAGAAATATAAGGGACTGAACTGGGAAACAGTTTTGAAAACAGTGACTAAACTGAAAATAACAGAAACTGGAAAAGTGTTTGTAGATGACAATGTCATCTGCGTGGATGAGATTGTAGTGCAATCTTAACCGTGCGGACTAACCTGCAGTGTCAATATTTTTTACAGTTTTCAAATCAGCACTGTAATTTCCAGAAATCTAACTGAATTTACAGGACTTAACTGGAAATGTAACTGTAAACAGAAAACAAAGGAAATTTTTGGATTTTTGGCATCAATGTTTTGTCCTCTCTTTCCCTAGACTTTGATTAGTGGTCATAAGTGATGAATCCACTTAATCAAGTCATCCCGGGGGTACATTAGGACTTGAAAAACATATCATTTGCAAAGGGGAAGGGGATTTGACATGAATGTAAATTTGAACAAGGGATAGGTCAAGATGTATCAACTTTTAGAGGAAGATCTCTAAGGTGGCCATAAGAAGGACCATCCTTGAGACCTATGCTCAAGTGTATCTCATACATCTTGTGTGACCGAATTTGTGAGTCTAGATGATATTCATCCAAGGAAAGAGTTCCAAGGTGAGCATCTTAGACTAGGGAGGGGGATTTGTAAGGAAATGAACAATTTAGACAATTTGGAGTTATCATCTATGGAGATGAACTCCAAGATGACCACATCCTAGGTCAAGTAACAAGTAAGAACTAGTTAATGTAAAGAGACATGGATGTAAAAATATGGACCACTTATATAGAATCATCCATGGAGATGAACTCCATGGAGATCCACTTGGATCCTTAGGACAAGGAGGGAAGGGGGATAAACAACAAAGTAAACAAGATTTACATCATGAAGACATGAAAGAAATGCATGAGTAAAGGATGTTCAAGTAGGGGGAGTGAGGGTTTACCAATGTTTCTTGGGTTTGTGTTAAGGGTTTGAGAGTTTCAATGACTTGGAAGTGATTTTGGAGTGGATTTGGTGTTGAATTTGGTATGGAATTTGAGTGGTGAGAGTGTTAAGGGCTGTTTGAGGGAGGATTTTGATAGAGTAACAGAAGGTTTTACGATTTTTTGGCTTGTTAAAACTGAGGGAGAAGGGCTGTATTTATAGGTTGGCTGGGGTGCAATCTTATCCGTGTAGATGAGATTGTAGGCACAATCTCATCTGTGCGGATGGGATCAGCAGTGTGCCTGGTCCTATGCAGAAAGCCGTTTTGGCTGTTTGTTAAATAGTCAATATTCTTTTTTATTGGAAATGACAAATTTCCAGCGACGAAACTATGCCATTTTTTATTTCTAAGAGGTCCTTCCTCATTCAAATTGTCAAAATAATGTCCAAAATGCCTTAAAATGACTATAAATCATTAAATTGGGCTGACGAAACATTAATGACCCAGATTGGGATACTTACAAGTACCAAACATAGAAAGAAGGAAAACCAAAAGCAGACGATACAAGAGACAAGGGGAGACTGTGTTTCATGGAGATACATTGCGAGGAAAGTGGAAATTGGAGGAGAAGGCGAAGGCGGACTTGCAAAGAATCATATGACTGCTTGATTCAAGGAGAGGTAAGATGTATTCTTTAGGGAGAGCCTGAAGCGTCGCTTGGTTTCAACTCGCCTTAGTACTTGAACGAATGCTTGGGTGGAAGCTTATATAGTGCTCGGCGTTGTCAAGATACATTGAGGAGGATCATTCTCTAGGTGGGAGTTTGACGGGTTTGTTACTATGGTTTATTGGTTCTAGTCTTAAAGTGGGAGATTGTTGGGTTATGGAGTCTAAACCAAAATGGAACATTGGAGGAAAACGTGGAGAAGGATTCTAAACAACAAAGGAGTTCAAGTTTGAATAGGAGTGTTCAAAGAAAAAAAGAGTAGAATCATGGCCACAGTTGAAACCATTTGCAGCCCATGGAGTGGGCTGGTCGGATTCAGTCAGACGATGATATCATGAGGGCACTCGTACAACCCTAGCCATGACCGAGGTGTGTGTTCTTGTTAGAGGACAATATTTATTTATATATATATGATTGGGTTGTATATGAAGAGTAACCATGCTTAGATTTTAATGCTTGCATGTGCAAAGTTGTAATAACCATCATATATTCATTATAGTGATATTCTGGCTTCGTATCGCTTCCGGATATCGCTATGTGTTGGTGAACCGAGTTATCAATTTCTTATGTTATTTCTTTATAATTTACCACATGTTTATTATTCTCCCCATTTTAGAACAGCTAGTATGGGTTAGGTGGATTTGTGATCCCTACAAATAGTATTAGAGCTCTGGTTGTAGATCCGAGGGATGCCTAGATTTGATTGAAATGGAGGCTGCAGAAGATTCAATTGCATAGATCCAGAAGATTCAAGATATATAGATGCATACGGAAGCAGATTCAGATGGTTCAGATTAAAAAGTCATGGTAAGGGGTTGCAGAATTTCAGTCGAGATCGTGGCATTAACTCAAGGTATTCGTGGGATTTTGGGGCAGACAACTTGGGTTGGACAAAGATCGCTAGGAGAGAAAGATCGGAGGGACGTTAGCTAAGCTGACACCCAACCCTAACATGTTCCTGTATTGCAAGATGGAGACCCCTCAGCCTTAGTTAAACGACATCAGAAGCAAGATGTTAAACGCCTGGAAGTGTCAAGCTTTTCTTGATGACATAAGGTACACAATCTATTCGAATGCAAAAGTCATGTACAGCATACTTGTAAAGCCACGATTGAATTATCGCCTGGGCGCACGATTAGCACACTTGATTTAAAAGGGAAGACCTCATTCATCTTGCTTTATGAATTACATTTTCCATATTTAAATCAAGTCGTGAAACTAAGTTTTGTGACATTGTACATGTCACCAAGAGATCGACTGCTTATAACATCGTTGCATGTTATCTTTACAACTTGGTTATAATATTGTTGGATGTTATCTTTACAACTTGGTCATAACATCGTTGCATGTAATCTTTTCAAAAGTTATAACATTAACATGTTATCCAAGGTCATGTGGTAGTAACATTTACATGTTACCAACGAACTTAAAAAAGAAGAGCTCGTTATAAAGTAAAAACAATCCAAGTATCACCAGACTTGAAAACACCAAGGAAAAAGGGCAAAACGCCCCACAAATATGAGATGTTGAACCAACCCAACATCTCCAAAAACCAATGTACCAACTCTTATGAGTCTATTACAAGCCAAAAATCTTTTTATGAGGACACACCCTCATCAAATTAATTGTTTTTGAAAAGAAAACACATCCCATCCTTCTAATGGATCTCATTCTGTATTACTATCTTGACATCTTCAGCCTGATCAATTTTCTCGTGAACCTTGGAAGTTACCTCACCCGTGTTTTCATCAATAATCCTTTGTAAAGCAGCATTTTCTTCTTTTAGATTCTAGTTTATGTGTTCTCTAGCCTGGTACTCTTTAATCATTTCGATCCTAGCCTCAAAGACTGATTTCGCAGCTTCAATCATCATGTCATCACGAAGCGACTCCATCTCCTTCGCATGCTTCCTACCAGCATTGGCAAGTCTGACTACCCATCTTGAAATCTCCTTATCCTTAGCCTTAATTTATTCTCTCTTCTCTTTCAACATCTTGAAAGATGATTTTAGATCGTCCCCGTATTCAGCTCTATCCTTGTCTAAAGTGGCAGCCTTTACTTTCCACCTCCTGATTTCCTTAGACATCATCTTGGCAATTGTCACAGCCTATCATAAAAAACAACATAATTGATCAAAGCATGAAAGGATCTTCAAATAAAAATCAAAATAACCTATTACCTAGCTCTCTAAAACTTCTTCACTTGGTGTTTCCTTCTCTACGTCCCTATCTTGGTCACTCCTCTTTCTTTTCAATATAGCCTTGTTATCCGTCTCAAGCATTAGAGGCAGACTCCCTTCTACCTTCTTCTTATCCTTATACCTGGCCACGATATCACTCACTGTGAAACCGAATCGAGTCACTACAAATATGAATGTCAAATATGTTAACACAAATGCAGAAGATAAAGAAATTCTCCGAAAAAAATTAACGAGAAATACTTACTGAAGAAATTTTCGGAAGGAAAATGCAGATGAACTTGCGCTCTGGATTAGGGTAAAGATTGAAGAAGATCGCGCCTTCCAGGAATAATCTTGGTATGAGAAGGAAAGACTTACCGTAATATAGGGGAACGCCCAGCTTGGAAAGGATTCAAAGATATTTGTTGCTACTATTAAAGTCATCCGAGAGAAGAGTGATTATAGACTTCTAAGCTTACTATAACTCCACAACTTCCATTCAACCGTCGCAAACCTACCATGTCAATAAATCCTTGGAAGATGGGAAGGCGCACGTGTCAAAATATTAAGACTTTTCGTATTCAACTTGGAAAGCCCCAATATTTTGGGGGCAATTATTTAGGGTAAAAAAATTGACTCAACATGTTACACGTCTTGATCATCCACCTTGAGATAACGTCTTGAAATTATATCTTGGAATAACGCCTTGAGTTATTTGTTGTATATTCCCTATTTCTTAGGAACAAAGTTATGGGTAAATAATCTACCCTCATGACTGTTCAAGACTTAGTCAAAGGACGCCATAACAACCATATCATCACCCAAGGAGTAACGGCTGCAAACCATCAACAGAAGGTGTGATTCTAGGCGAGATAGAAGGGATTGCATTTATGTTGTTATTTCGGTTATATTATTTGTATATAAATAGTCCTTAGAAAAGCACATGTACACACGTTACACACAATACTCTACTCTATCGCTGCATCTTGTACTCGAAAACTACTAAGCTCAATAAAAGTCCATTTTTGGTTAAGGCAGGCTTTTCCTAAGGCCTCCCGAGGTTTTTTCCGGCGAACGATTGTTCAAAGTTTTTTCTCGTTACATCCTTGTGTCCATCTTGATTTGAGAATTATATTCCATTTGTACCCAAAGTTCTTCAATATAAATTCACCTTGTTGAAAATTGTCCAAAACACTCTTCTCCTTCTTTTGTTCTTAATCTATTTCTTATGTAGGTGATTATTTCGTTCAAGTTACACATTCCATTGAGCCCATCCTCGCCCAATGTTGTAAGAACCTGCAATAAGTTAAGTAATATTTAATGGGTGTCTACCATATTACTCACTAAGACAATACCATTAAGCATTTACTGAGTTCTTAACTTTGATCTCATCCCAGCTAACCCAAGCAAAATAAATTCCAGCGTGTATTTGGTTATTTCTAATTCTTGGCATCTTGTTGGCCCAACAATACAATAAGATCATATTTAGTTGATAAATAAAATGTTGGGTTTGATGCCATCTAACTTGGGAACAAATTAGGGATTAAACAAGAAATTTCGAAATTCCTGTGACAACACTGAGGGAGCGACCGCGCCATGTTTCTGAACAAAATTGTCGGTCGCGCGCCTTATGGCCCGATAGCGCCCAAGCTCCTATACAAACGGGGCCATCGCGCCATTGCCCATTTTGTGCCTGATCAGCGGCAGCTTTTGTGCAGGGTTAAAAAACCATAAATGGTTAGAAATAGGCAGTATAAATAACTCCTATTTCCTAGCAGTATTTTGCATGTAATTCGTAGTGTGATAGAGATCAATAATTCTAGGTGTTCCAAGGATTTTTTTGCTCATCTGTTTTCTCTAGATCTAGGGTTTACAAAGTTGTGAATTCTTGTGATCAAGAATTTGTGCATTAGATTAGAGATTGTATTCGATGATTGCCAGTTGATAATAATATTCTTGCCCTCTGCCCGTTTACGTAGCCAAGTTGGTGAACCACATATATCGTTGTGTTGTGTGATTGATTTATTTTCTATCTTCTACATAGATCTATTATAACAAACTCGTATCATAGACGGTCAGGTTGATAAAGGTCAAGGGGTTTTCCGCTGCAAAAGAAGATGGAATCAGGAATCGAATCACCAGTTGACAAGTTCAATAGGAAGAATAGTTTTTCTCTTTGGCAAATCAAGATGAAAGCCTTGTTGAGAGACAAGGGTTTGTGGGTTGCGGTGGCTGCTAACATCAGGGATCGTCTGGATTCAAAGCCAAAGCAGTAGCAATTTCCACGGGTGTTATCGTGGCTGGAATAGTAGAGAGATTGGGGAAGGCATCTGAGAAGGAAGCAGCAGATCTGATCGCGTTAGATGAGAGGGCACACTCTTAAATCATCAGTATTTGGGATGATGACATTCTAGCGGATATTGCAGATACTGATTCTGGAGTTGCTATGTGGCTTACGTTTGGAAGATATGTATCTGACGCAATCATTGACCAACAAGGTGTATCTGAAGCAGAAGTTGTATTCTCTCCGAATGATGGAAGGTACTCCCATTAGGGATCACATAGATCGATTTATATCTTTATTACTTGAATTACGTAATATTTATGTTAAGGTTGACGATGAGGATGTTGCTCTTATGTTGTTGGTCTCCTTACCAATGTCATATCAGGGATTTATGGATTCCTTCATTAATGATAATGATACGGTTACTTTGGAATATGTTAAGAATAACCTCAAGACCAGAGATCAGTACCGCAAGGTGAGCCATATACCTACAGAATCTCAATCAGCAGGATTAGCTGCATAAAGCAATAGGGGCCAAGGTAGGAGAAACAAGCGTTCTTCTAAAAGGGGTTCAAGATCTGGAGATGTCTACGGTTACTGCAAGGAAAAGGGGTACTGAAAACGGGAATGTCCTAAGCTGAATAATAGCGAGCAACTTGGGTCAACTGCAGCTATTGCAGATGATGGTTAGGAGGACTATACTCTAGTAACCGAAGAAGACAAAGATATGAAAGATACATAGATTCTTGATTCTGGGGCTTCTTTTCATATGTGTTCGTACAGTGAATGGTTTGCAACGTACGAGAAGACGAAAGGTGTCGATATTTATATTGCTAATGGTTTTATTTGCAAGGTAGTTGGCATGGGTTCTATAAGGGTGCGAACATCATGTGGTAATTTTTGTACGTTGAACAAGGTTAGGCATGTTCCTAATTAGGTGAAGGTGGAATATAGTTTCAAAGGTGAAGGTGGAGTAGTAAATGTCTGCAGGGTTTCGAACGTAATTCTAAAAGGGGTAAAACATGGTTACTTGTACGTCCTCCAAGGTTCTACGTTTTGGGGCTCGGGTTTAGAGCATTGTACGATAGAAGGTATGGTAGAGACCAAGATTCTAAAAATTGCTAGGCGGCTCCTAGGCGGCGAGGCCTGGCCTAGCGCCTAGAGCGCCTAGGCGGGGCCGAGGCGGGGCCTAGGCGAGGCCGCGAATTTACACACATTTTTATATATATTCTATAGTTTCTGTCCATACATAATACATAGTGACCAATTCAAATATATATTTCTTAGGCGGGGCTGAGAATTTTGACACAAGGTTATAGAGCATATGAAAATTATAAATGTATTCCATCATCCACAACATAAACTAAGGTTAAGTCAAATTCAACCATGTATTATTTGTTTTCATTTTCAATCCTTATAAAACGACGTCATTTAAGGGTAAAAAAAATTTTAAAAATTTTAAAAAAAAATTAAAAAAATTAAAAAAAATTAAAAAAAATTAAAAAATAAATAAAAATAAATAATAAAAAAATAATACTTAGACCGCCTAGGCCCGCCTAAATCCGCCCAGACCGCCTAGAAGGCCTAGGACCGCCTAGACCGCCTAACGCCTAATTGACCGCCTAGAGAAAAGTCGCGGTGCCTGGGCCCTGCCTAGCGCCTAGGCCCCGCCTAGGCGGCCGCCTAGCCCGATTTTTAGAACACTGGTAGAGACACATCTCAAAGAAGCATGCTGCATAGATTCATGTGTGGTGGTTGACAAACAGGTGGAGCAGCAAGTTATTAAAGGTGGAGTTGAATTGGGCAAGCCATGGTTAGTAAGTCAACACACACAATTGGGAAGCAAGGAAAAGGTACGTACTCTTTGGGATTCCGCTGATATGTCTGCTTCATCTGTTTGGGTTGGCGAGATCTAATATCGACTGGATTCGCCTAATTGCCAGTTGGGGCAATTTTGAGTACCTACTGCAGTGGCACATTTGGGTGTATTGGAGACACATTGGTGTGCTCGACGAAGCACAGTTTGGGTGTCCATAGGGATACATTTGGGTGTCTTGAAGATACATTGGTGGGCTCGGCGAATCATAGTTTGGGTGTCTTGGAAGACAAGTCTGTTTCCTTGTACGGGCAAAATTTTGGTGTGCATCATTTGGTTGTCCGGAGGAACTTTGGTGTTCGGCATAACACATCTGAGGCAGAGGGGAGTTCTGGTTTTATGATTGGGAAGTTAGATGTCAAGGTTGAAATTTTATTGGGTTTGATACCATCTAACTTGGGAACAAATTAGGGGATTAAACAAGCAATTTCGGAATTCATATGACAACACTAAGGGAGCGACCGTGCCATGTTTCTGTACAAACTGGGTGGTCGCGCGCCTTATGGGGCGATCGCGCCCAAGATCCTATATAGAAGGGGCGATCGTGCCCATGCTCCTATACAGAAGGGCGATCGCGCCCTCCAGGTGGGCGGTCTCGCCCATGCCAGTTTTGGGCCGATCAGCTACAAATTTTGTGCAGGGTTAAAAATAGGCAGTATAAATAACCCCTATTTCCTAGCATTTTTTTTGTATGTAATTCCTAGTGAGACAGAGATCAATAATTCTAGGTGTTCCAAGTGTTTTCTTGCTCATCTGTTTTTTTCTATATTTAGGATTTGAACAGTTGTAAATTCTTGTGATCAAGAATTCATGTATTAGATTAGAGATTGTATTGGGTGATTGATAGTTGATAATAATATTCTTACCCTCTGCCAGTGGATATAGCCAAGTTGGTAAACCACGTATATCGTTGTGTTGTGTGATTGGTTTATTTTTTGTCTTCTACATAGATCTGTTATAAAATAAAAAATCTACATTAAGTTAGGCAGTTGACATGGACAAACTTGTTAACCAAGATAGATGATCATCGGAAGAACACACTAATATATGAGGCATTATAAATGGACAAAAAAGCCATAATCTGTGGCTTATCATCTGCAAAAGTAGAATACATTTCAGATGCTATAGCTACATCTCAAGATATATGGCTTCAAAGACTTTTGAACGTTGTTGGTGAGACTCGAAATGAGACTACAACACTGCCTTTGTTATAGCTAGCTAAGAATCTAGTTTATCACAATCGCGCTTGTCATATTTCAATCAAACATCATTTTGTTCGTGAAGTCATTGAAGAAGCTGAGATCGAGCTCAACTATTGCAAAAGTGATGAGCAAGTTACGTACATTTTTACAAAGGCACAAATGGGAGTATTTTGGAGTTGTGGCAACATATTAAGGTGGATTATATTGACTAATGTACATGCTTGGAATATCAGAAGACTCGGTTCATGACATAGTCTAGCTAGTACATGAGTTAGTTGGCGAATAAATGGTTTAGGACATGTATCTCTTCAAATTGTGTTAGGATATTGAGAGATAATTTCAAGGAAAGAAAGTATTTAGTTACATAAGTTGATATTGAGACAATTTAGGAGAGTTACCTTAATTAGAAGTATTTTTTATTAGAATTTGACTTACTATCAGAATAAGGAGATTTGTTAGAATCCTAATAGAATTAGTACTCAAATAATTTGCATATAAATATGAGTCATCTAGCTTATGTAAACATTGAAATAAATATATAAAATATATTTTGGCTCCCATATTTTATTATGGTATTAGAGCATGGTTTCGATATTGAAATCATGTCTCTACACTTTTGAATAATCATTCTCACATTCTCTCTTTTTAGGGACTGAATTGTGACATATTGAACTGATCTTTAATGTCTACTCCATGGGGTATCATTGATAATAAAAGAGATTCATCATCTTTCCAAAGGCAAAGATCGTGGTCCTTCTTCTGATCCATCTTATACCCACCATAGCAGAGGTACTAAACATTTATCCGGAAAAAAAAATCTATTTTGTTCTTTCTCTATAGCTAGAACTATCTCTCCCTCACATATTTCGGCCACCACCATATGTGGTGGTCCGGTCACCACACAACATATTAACATCACTTTCATCTTTTATAATATTAAGTGTTGTTCACTCAAAAAACGATGATTAAGAGTCATTCACTATAAAAGTGATGATTAAACGTCGTTCACTCTAATACTATGATTAATCATATTAACATCACTTTCATCTACTAAATAATTAAGTGTCATTTACTTTTAAAACGATGATTAAGTGTCGTTCACTATAAAAAATGATTAAGTGTCATAAACTCTAAAAATGGAGACCGGAGAAAAAGAGGACACGTGCGGACACAAGTTGTGCATGAAATTGAAGAAAAAGAAGATCTGATGCGCATGTTTCTTCAGATATTACAATATCTGGCACAACATATACTACACCATCAAATTGAGAATATTTTTTTAGTTATTATTATTGTTATCATTATTTATATTTTCCAATTTTTAATTTCTTTTTGGCAAGTTGAAAATTTATATTGTAGATGTTACAACATGAGGGAGAGTGTTAGGATAAAAAGAATATTCTCAAGGAAAGAAAGTATTCAGTTACCTAAGTTGATATTGAGCTAACTTAGGAGAGTTACCTTAATTAGAAGTATTTTCCATTATAATTAGATTTACTATTTGAATAAGGAGATTTGTTAGAATCCTAATAGAATTAGGATTCAAATAATTTGCATAAAAATATGAGTCATCTACCTTATGTAAACGACATAACTAATACAAAATATATTTTAACTCTTATATCTCTAGTACAAATACCCATGTAATGTTTGATGAAAAACATGTGCTGAGAAATATCAAATAAATATTATCCTTCACATCTCGCTCTCCATTTTTGTTTACTAATTTTCAGCAGTTTTATTCTTCCTTAGAACCCATACTACTACCTTTCGATCCTAACAATTTGTGTCATCTCTTCCTCAGTCTCTAGTTCTTCATTTTCTTGTCTCTGTTACATGTGGGGGAGGAGGGATAGAGGAGGTGGAGACAAAGGTGTAGCAAGATGCTGTTTGTAAGGATGAGGAGAACTGACATGATGATTGGTGGCCAGAGAGGAGGAAGATAGTGGTGGTGGGTGTATGCCAAGGTGAGGAAGATAGAGGTTTTTAGTTTGCTACAAGAAAAGATGGGGATGTATTTAGAAAGAAAGGTTATTTTTATTAAGGGTAAGATAAAGGATAATGTGGTGTGGGGGTGTATTCAGTGATGACTTTTAAAGGATGTAAAACATGTGAATGTATTTTTAAAGGGGTGTGACTTAAACCTAGAAGTTGCATATGTAGAATTTGGAAATTATGACTTCACATATTATGTAAATAAATTAAGAGTAGGTCTCCGGAGAAACGCGTTTCTCCATAAGTTATGGAGAAACGGGGCCCGATTTGTCGCGCGACAATGCAAGTGATGTCCAGAAACCATCAAATGAATATCCAGAAACCTTCAAAATGTTTCTGGATATTCATTTGATGGTTTCTGGATATACATTTGAAGGTTTCTAGAATATCCAGAAACCTTCAAAATGTTTCTGGATATTCATTTGATGGTTTCTGGATATACATTTGAAGGTTTCTGGATATCCAGAAACCTTCAATAAGCAATTTCTGGATATGCACCTAACACATTTCTGGATATCCAGAAACCTTCAAATGTATATCCAGAAACCATCAAATGAATATCCAGAAACATTTTGAAGGTTTCTGGATATTCATTTGATGGTTTCTGGATATCACTTGCATTGTCGCGCGACAAGTCGGGCCTGTTTCTCCATAAATTATGGAGAAACGCGTTTCTCCCCAGATTTTATGATAAATTAAGGTACCATATATGACTTCAGATGCCTTAAGTATTCAATTTAGTATCCAATTTTTTTAATTATTCTGATAATTAATAGAATTAACTATCATGGACAACCACATATATTTATATAGTCATAGATCCCTCTATGCATGTGTGCATAACCTCTTGCTTCCATATTGATTTTTAAACTTTATAGAATACAAACTTTTAATTTGAAATCAAATTATCTTAACAATTTAATAATATAAAATTAACTGTATTAAAATATTTATGCACATTTTAATCTTGATCATTATATATTATTAAATGGAAGAATTAATTATGAACTCTAAAGGTTATCAAAGGTAGTGTATTAGTAAAGAAACTCAGTTTGTTTATTTACACGTGTTTGGTCGTCTCCTAAAAAATATTTGTTGACTATAATTATAACCATGCTCTACTTGAGCTTTGATTCTTAAATTTTTCCTAAGGAACCAACTATAATGTGGACATTTCTTATTGTTCACATATTTCCATGAACAAATTTGAAAGGCCCTTGTTTGATATGCAAATGATCAGACAGCTATGGTTTGACTTAGCTGTCAGATATTTGATGAATTGTGCAGCGGAATAAGTAAGGCTTGAAATAATGATAGGACAAATGAACACAATGGAATAATGCAAGTGTGTGAATGTGTTTGTAGAAAATAATAACACAGAGAATTTAAAGTGGTTCAGAGTTCACTCCTCCTACATCCACCCCCACTGTCAATCTTGACAAGTGAGATCAATTTTATTATAATCTTAATCAACAAGAATTACAACTGATTGATCAGGCAAGTTCCTTGAACTTCCTCTTCCTAATTAGTATAGTCAACTAGGGATACACTTAAAGTACAGTCTTAAGTGTTTTTACAACTTGAAGTACAGTCTCAAGATTTTACAAAACAACTAATACACTCAAGGTACAGTCTTGAGTGTTTATAAAGTATTTCTACACCTAAAGTACAGTCTTAGGATTTGGAATTTGTGAATTAACACACAAGGGTTGTTGTTGAAACAGGGGTTTGAGGCTGAAGGTTTTTGATTTGGAACAGTGTTTGAAGGGTAGGGATTGGTGTGTAAGGTTTGGATTACAGGAGGTGTGTAGGGATGTAAGGGAAAGGTTTTTGGACTGTGAAAAAGAGTATTTTTCAAGAGTATTTTGTGCAGAGGCTAAACTCTTCTATTTATAGCCTTCAATGTAGCCGTTGGAATATGTCTGTTGCAGCTTTATTAATTAGTCTTTGACTGGTCTTTGCCCCACTTGTCCACTTGAAGGTCTTCATGAGCTGGTTTGAACTAAAGGCTTCCAGAAGGTCTTCAATGGTCTTTAAAGGTGAACTTGATAGCTGTGAGGATGCAGGATCCATCTTGGTTGAGATTGTGGCAGCAGAGTATGAGACAGAGTAATGGCTGTCTGAAGAATTGAAGCCATAGATGTCAGATCATAACAAGGCTTAACTATCAGAGATGATCTCTAATAAGAATTGAGATGCACTTGATGATCTTGATAGCTTAGAGAGGGAATATGATTCATGTAATTGATTGATTGTAACTAATGTATAAAGCAGAATCATAACTGACAGACACACAGCTATCAGAGTGAAGAACCATGACAGATAACATCTTTTGATATAAACCCTGTTCTATATCCATGACAGATTACATCTTCTGATATAAACCCTGTTCTATATATTCCTTTATCAAAACCAACTAACTACGACATTGATCAAAGTTAGGTCCTAACAATTTCCCCCTTTTTGGTAAAGGAAGATCTATTTAGAACATGACTTCACAGTTAATGATAAGAAAGATACTAATGAAAGAAGTAATTCATGGATTCTCAACATTCACAAGTAATCTGAATGAGATTGAAGTACTTGGATTTAACTCAAAATGAAAGAAGTTCACATATTACATCCATAAATACTTAACAAAACAGATTGTTTCAAACACCAAAAAAAATGTTCCACAATAAAACAATTCAATCGTCAGCCAGTTGATCATAGAACTCTTCTCTTTCTTGCATGGCTGATATGAGCTCATTTCTTTCTTCCTCCAGCTCTCTTCTCATATCTGGCTCAACCCCTCTATAATAGAACTCATTGTTCCATTCCCAAGTCATCCTCTCATCATATTTGAAGAACTTATCTTCCTTTGCTTTCAGTTGAGCCCTTATAAGAGGCATCTGATCATTTCTTATTCTCATTGTGCCCCACAAGTGCTTCTTCTTGTTCCTTATTTTCTTGCTTTTCTTGGGCACATTGGATGGACCTGGTTGAGTTTGAACTGGGGCTTGAGCTTCAGGGGAAATTTGAGTGGATTTCTGAGGAGGGTTGGTAATGGTAGGAGATGGAATTATTGTGGGAGAGTCTTGATCTGGGCTTGAAGGATCATCATCATCATCACTGTCAGAGTCTGAGGAAAGATCAATAACATTATTGGCTCTGTTTTGGCTGACAGCTATTGATTCTCTGAACTTTTTTATCTCTGGAATAGAGATCAATTTCATGAAGTGTGAGTTGTCATTGGGTGAGTTGAAGATTATGGGATCAACAGAGATGAAGGGGGAAAGATAAGGCTCAATGCCTGGATTTAAGGTTGGAAGAAAGATTTTGACCTTTTTGCTTATCAGAAGCATGAGAGCACACTTTTGTTCAAACAAAGAGTGAAAAAATGATTTTGCAAGCTCAATGCACAAGGTGAAGACTAGACCTTTTGGCATAAAGAGGCAGGAATTGAGTGATAGAGAGAGAAGTTGACTGAAAAGAATTTCCAAATCAAGAAGTGTGTTGGGAGTGATGAATTTTGGGAAGGATGGGATTTGGTGAACAAAATTAGAGGTTGATGATGTCCTTGATACTTTCCACTCTTCATAGGCAAAGAAAACCAATCCTGCAAGGTTTCTTGCCACCACAATCAGACCATTTCTTGATAGTTCCCAGGATTTAGGATAAGTGAAAGGATTTGCAATTTCTGTGATATGAGTCACATAGGCTAACCTTGACCTTGCTGCCTTGATGGAAGAAATAGAAAAATCAATGCCACAGCTAAGCATCCAAGGTTCTTTCTTGGGAAGATAGGCTTGATTTAGAGTGGGAGGAATGGAATGACTTGGAGGGCTGTCAGGACTGTCAAGGATGGGATCACTGTCAGACACATCTTGGCCTTGTCCAGCTAGGATTGGACTATGAGGGAAGGATTCAACAGTTTCAATTTCTGGGATTGGAGAAATTGGCTTGGGAGGAGTAGAGATATGAGTTGAAAAATTTGGGATTGAATCAGAGGATTGACCAAGACCTTGCTTGAGGAGATCAGCTCTAAATTGAGATTTTAGGAGGTTTAAGGCTGCCCTAACTTCTCCTTTGTCAATTTTTGTTCAAGAATAGTTTCAAGGGCTGCCTCATTGTTTAGGGTTCCATCAAATACAAGTCCCTTGCATGCATCCATGATTGTTTCTCCCTTTGAGACTGAATTGGGATCAATTTCAACTCCTACCTTTTTAAGACTGTGAATAACCTCAGTTGTCTTATCAAGATTCCCCCTATCAATTTCAACATTTGGGGCAGGTTCATTCACAGGCTCAGTTTCAGGAATAGAAGGGATGGTTTGGGTATCTACATCCATAGCTGTCACCTTGGGATTGCTAGATGACTCTCCTGGTCCACTATTTTTCTTCATGAACCTAGACCTGAGTTCATCTAAGGCTATCTTTGTCTCTTCTTTACTTAGAACTTTATTAAGAAATATGAGAGCAGCTTTTTCAGTATTGGGGTTCCCATCCAACTCAATAGCATCAATGGCTCTCAAAATTTTGGCTGACAGTTGAGGTTGGGCAAAGAGGATATTATCATCAGTGTTCCCCCTCAAAGGTTGCTTTCCTAATGGTTCATTGAGATTGAGGATTGCTTCTATAGCTGACAGATGATCAGAGCTAGGTGTGGATGACTTGTCAACTATTGGACTGATAGTTGTGGATTTTGGAGAAGGGGAAGGGGTATTTAGTTTGGTTTTCTTGGGTTTTGGTGCTTTCTTTTCTGGCTTTCTTTTCTTTGGCAAAGATTTAGAGGGAAGGGATGAGGAAGATTGTACCTTGGATCTGGTGATGACCTGCCTGGTAGGGATAGCTGTCAGAGGTTGTTTGCCTTTATGCAGAATTTTGGACAAGTCAATAGCTGCCTGAAGCTCTTGAGGATCTATATCAGTATCACCAGCATCAGTTTGACATATGGTGTCATCCCTATGACTGTCAATAGCACCCCTTTCTTCATCATCTTTTCCATGGCTGTCAGATAAGGTTCCTTCACTGTCTGTCACTTGAACATCCTTGTCTTTGCCTTTTCCATGAGGTATCACAGTCTTCTTCAACAGCCCTGTCTTCTTAACATTGGACTTAATACCCCTCTTTCTTATCCTAAAACTTGTAGCCAATGCTACCAAATCCTTCCAATGTTCAATCTTCTTTCTTGTTTCTTCCTGCAACTTTTCTTGTGTTTCAATAAAACTACTAGTGCTTACATCATCTCCACCTCTCATTACAGCACTTTTCTTTTGTTTTAATACAAAAGTTCTGTCATTGAAGCACTTTGTCTCTGACAGCTTTACAGTCTTCAGCCATTTCTTGTGTAGTGGAGGATTGAGCTTGGGAATCAGGACTTCAAGTATTCCACTCATGAATCTAAAGTTATTCATTTTTCCACCTTGTTTCTTGAATTTTAGAGAAGAGGTTGAGGCTGCAAGTTGGAAGTTGTGGAGTAGAACTATGCACCAGTTTGTGTCTTTAGTCATCAGGCTCAGCAACTGCTTCCATTCATTTGCTCCCATTTGGTCAAATGAAGATTGCTTGCCATCAATGGCTTTGTTGACCACATCCATAAGTGTTGACTTGAAGATATCAGCTTTGTCTTTAACCATTGCCTTGTCCTGTACACTCTTGAAGTCATGAACTTTAACACCAAAGAATTTTTCATACACAATCTTCAATCTTTCTGACCCTCTATCCCAAATGTTCTTCACAGCATCTGAATTGTTTGGGATTCCATAGACCTCACTGACCAATTCCTGAGTAATGGTTATCTCAGTATTGTCAATGGTGGCAGTTATTGAATTGTCTTCCTTGTTTCTCCTTCCCACAAGGTAAATCTCCCTGCATAATTCCTCATAAATTGGTGTTCTGGCTCCCATGAAATCAAGCAGTTCATTGACCTCAAGTAGTTCTTTGATGAGTACCCCAACTTCAGAATCATAAAAGCTAGGTTTAATGAAGTAGTTGTGAGTGTCTGGGTAAAATGCTTTTGATTCTGCCATGGATGGATGAATGAATTAGGGTTGAAGAAATTTGATGGTGGATTATAGAGGGAAAGAGGCGAATTACAAACAGAGAGTTAATGAAACAGGAGTTTTGGTTTTTACAAAAAGAGAGAGACAAATAATGAGTGGAGAGTGGGTTTTAATGAGCATTGGGGGTTTCAAAGTTTAGTAACTGTTCATATGAACAGTGATTTTTGCCCTTCCCCACGTTGAGACATTAACTCCCACAAAACACAAGAAGAACATTCTCTTTTTCAAGAATTTTGCAGGGGAAGAGATGGCTAAGGAAGTGACAATTGTGAGCAATTAACACGATCAAATCACCAAAAAAGTTGCTTTAACCTAGCTAAAAAAAAAACTTTGACAGTTAAGTCTAAGTTGAATGATGATGGTTGTCTGAGATAGCTATGGGTAAATTTGCCTATAAAACAATGACAATTTTTGATGAAACACATTCAGATTGTTTTATAAACACAGATGGGTAGATTTTCTTCAAAGTTCAATCCCAAAAAAATGGCTCACACAGCTAAGCAACTGGTTTTTGGGAAAAGTCATGAGGGTGATTTGGAGGGAGATGAAAGGGAGAGAGAAAGGGTGTCTTTCAATGTGATTGAAGGTTCAATGGTGGTGAGTGACAAAGGTAAGAATAAGAGGGTGAGAGTAGAGCAGGATTATGGTACCAAAGAGATAGCTGTCAGAGAGAAGGTTGATAGTAGAGATGGAGAAGAGATAAGGCTTTTTGGGAAAAATATTAAGGTTGATCAGGGTGAGTCTAGCAAGGGAAAAGGTAGGGCAGAGAGGGTTTATACACTAGGAGAATTGGTTAAGCAGGATAGGACTCAGACAGCTATTGAGAGAGGCTTAGCTGTCAAGCAAAAGGTTGAGCCTGAGAGGCAGTACACAGCAGTGAGCAGGGCTTCACTTTCTACTGGAGTTGGTTTGTTAGAGGGTAGAGGTGATAACTTTGCTGGAGTGCATGTATCTCCTTCTTCAACTATCTCACATCTTTTCAACCAATTTATAGGTTGTTTTACCCCTGTCAGAGTTCCAGTTGTGGAGAGAGATGAGTCTAGAGCTGGCCAACCATTTGCTGTTGCTGGAAATGGTTCTTATTCTGGAGATTTCAGCTTTGTGACACCAATGGAGGGTTTGCTTCAACCTTATGATGCTGTAGAAGAATGGTGGCCAAGAAGAGCTAGTCCTTCTCTTCAGTATTCAGTTACTTCAATTGATCCCTTTCTTGAGAGGCACCCAGTATGGTTGCAAAGGTATCATCAGACCTTGCAGTCTACTCAGGAGGCTAGATGTGAAGGAATGAGTGCAGGTGGTGGATCTGGAGAGACAGTGACATTTCCTAAGAATGTCTGACAGCTGAGGTGTGAAGATTTGAAGAGGAGCTGGATCTGGAGATTGTTTGGTTTTAAGGAAGTTTTTGTTGTGTGGATGCAGATGAGAGAGAGAGATTTCATGGGTTGTTGTATGTTTTTGTTTTTGTTTTTCTTTGTCTTTTGCATAGATAGCTGTCAGTAGATGGCTATCAGGAATGTTTTGAGGGGATAGCTGTCAGGCTTCATTGTGACAGCATTGCTCTATATGTAAGCCCCCTTTTATTTATGAAAAACAACTTTTTATTTTGGCATGTTTATCATTCCAAGCATAGCTCTTAAAAGCTCAAATCTCTTTTCATCCATTGCTTTTGTAAGAATATCAGCAACATTGTCCTCTGTTCCAACTTTATTAAGACATATATGACCTTTTTCAACATGATCTCTAATAAAGTGGTGTCTCGACTTCAATGTGATTAGTTTTTGAATGCCGAACAGATTTTCACATTGCAATGGTGCTTGAATTGTCACACAGAATAGGAACATTGTCTACAAAAATTCCAAAGTCTTGAAGTTGACTTTTGAGATATAAAATTTGAGAACAACAATGTCCTGCAGCCACATATTCAGCTTCTGCTGTAGAAGTAGCAACTGAGGTTTGTTTCTTGCTGGACCAAGAAATTATTCTTAAACCCGTAAACCTGTAAACTACCACTTGTGGATTTTCTATCCAAATTGCATCCAGCATAGTCTGAGTCTGTGAATCCAATTAGGAATAAAGGAGCTTCACATGGATACCATAATCCATAGTCTGGAGTTCCCTTTAGATACCTAAGAATTCTTTTGACAGCTGCCATATGTGATTCTTTTGGATTTGCTTGAAATCTTGCACAAAGACACACACTGAACATGATATTCGGCCTAGATGCAGTTACATATAGTAGGGATCCAATGTAACTTCTATAGAGTGTTTGATTAACACTTGGCCCATCAATGTCAGCATGAAGTTTGGTGGAGGTTGAGAGAGGAGTTTTTGCAGGAGAGGCATTTTGCATATCAAATTTCTTGATCATGTCTCTTGTATATTTAGCCTGATTTATGAATGTGCCTGCACTGGATTGTTTCACCTGAAGTCCCAAGAAGAATGTGAGCTCACCAATCATGCTCATTTCAAATTGTTCTTGCATGGTTTTTCCAAATTCTAGGCAGAGTGACTCATTTGAAGATCCAAAAATTATGTCATCAACATAAACTTGAATAAGCAAGGTATCTTCACCATATTTCTTGATAAACAGGGTATTATCAATATGGCCTTTGGCAAATCCTTTGCCAAGTAAGAATTATGATAGGGTTTCATACCATGCCCTTGGTGCTTGCTTGAGTCCATATAGAGCTTTATCAAGCTTAAAAACATGGTCAGGGAACTTAGGGTGCTCAAAGCCAGGGGGTTGTGAGACATAGACCTTTTCTTTTAATATTCCATTAAGAAAAGCACTTTTGACATCCATTTGATAGACTTTCATCCTTTTGGATGATGCAAAAGCAAGGAATAGTCTGATAGCTTCCAGTCTGGCAACAGGGGAAAATGTTTCATCATAATCAATGCCTTCTTCTTGCCTGTACCCTTGAGATACCAATCTAGCTTTGTTTCTGATGACAGTCCCTTCCTCATTCATTTTATTTCTGAAAACCCACCTTGTTCCAATAACAGTTTGATTTCTTGGTTTAGGAACAAGTTGCCACACTTTGTTCCTTTCAAACTGTTCTAATTCTTCTTCCATAGCTTCTATCCAGTCAGCATCTTGGAGTGCTTCATTTATTTTCTTTGGTTCCAATTGGGATATGAATGCACTCATGAGAAAAGGAATGTTGTCTGGAACTGGTGTTTTATCAATTTGAAGGCTGATGTAAAGATCTTTATTGGGTGGAATGATGTGAGTAATGGTGGATTCATCATTGGTTTTGGGAGGAGAAAGAGGTTTATTGGATGGAGATGGAAGGTGGCTAGTAGATGGATTACTTGAAGAATTTGGATGGCTGTTAGCTAAGGGTTGGCTGTCAGCTAGGGAAGAATTTTGAGAGATGTCAGTCAAGGGATGACCATTTAGTTGAGTATTTTCTTCTTCATCAATTGGATTGGTTCTGGGAATGTTTGATATTGGCTTGGTTGGCTGGATTGGTTGATGATGAGAATGAAATGGTTCATGGCTGTCAGAGAGATGATGACTGTCTGGCATAGGATGGCTGTCAGTTGAATTTCTTGGTACCATGTATGGAAGATTTGATGAGTCTTGTTCATGATGGAGTACAGTTGAATCAAGAATGGGAGATGCTTCAGGGAGATTATCTGGGTTTCCTAAAACTTCATCAAAATCACACAATTCAGTCACACTTTGATCATTGTTTTCATCAAAGTCAACATGAATTGATTCTTCCACTACAAGTCTTCTTTTGTTGTAGACTCTATAACCTTTGCTTGTATTAGAATACCCAAGAAAGATTCCTTCATCACTTTTGGAGTCAAATTTGTCCAAATTGTTCTTGCCATTATTGTGAATGAAGCATCTACTTCCAAAACTGTGAAAGTAGGAAATGGTAGGGACTTTATCATTCCATAGTTTATATGGAGTCTTCTTATGAAATTTGTTGATTAGTGTCTTGTTTTGAACATATACAGCAGTAGTGACAGCTTCACCCCAAAAATACTTTGGGAGATTGTGTTCTGACATCACTGTTCTTGCTGCCTCACAAATTGTCCTGTTCTTCCTTTCAGTAACACCATTTTGTTGGGGTGTTCTTGGGGCTGAAAAATTGTGATCAATACCTTTGGAGTCACAATATTCTTCTACTCCTGTGTTCTCAAATTCCTTTCCATGATCAGATCTGATCTTGATGATGAATGTCCCTTTTTGATTTTGAATTTTATTGAACAGTTTTGTTAGACAGCTAAGGGTGTCACTTTTGGATTCAAGAAGAATGATCCAAGTGAATCTTGTGTAGTCATCAACCACAACTAGGGAGTATCTTTTTCCTCCTAAAGATCTAGTTCTTATGGGTCCAAAAAGATCCATATGAAGTAGTTCAATAGGTCTTGAGGTGTCCAATCTGGTCTTGGGCTTGAATGAAGATCTCTTTTGCTTCCCACATTGGAATGCTTTGCAAAGTTTGTCCTTCTTGAATGGGATCTTTGGAAGGCCTCTGACTAGATTTGAATTTGCAATCTTGGAGATGGTTTTATGGTTAAGGTGAGCCAATCTTTTGTGCCATAGCCATGACATATCAGATTGACTAAAAGACAGAAGGCAGTGAGCATTTGAGGATTCCACAATCTCTAGGTTTAAGCAGTAGAGATTTCCTTTTCTTGATCCAAATGTCGAATGACTTTATTGCTTTTGTCTTTAACAGTACATTTATCCTTAGTGCAAACAACATGATATCCCTTATCACAGATTTGACTAATGCTAATCAAATTGTGTTTGAGACCCTCTACATAAGACACATTTGTAAAAATGATATCTTTTGTAATAAGATTTCCTGATCCTTTGACCTTAGCTTGGGAATTGTCACCAAAGGTTACATTTGGACCATTTTTAGGGATATATTGTTGCAACCAGTCTTTATTGAAGGTCATATGTCTACTACAACCACTATCTAAATACCAGAGTCCTTTCTTGGGTACCTGCAAAACAAAAAGAAAAATTTATGGTACCCCTTTTTATTCTTTTGGGTCCAAAGGATTAGTTTTTCTTTGGTACCCTAGCTTTGTTCATTGATTCTTTTCTGAAGAACTGATTTAGGGTATTGTAATATGACATGATTTGCATCATGTAAGGTGTAAGGACAGTGGATTGGGATGGATTGAAAAAGTGGTTTGGGTTGTCATATTGGGGTTGAAAATGAAAGGTATTTGGATAGGATGATCTGGGAGAGTCATCATGATTTGCATGACTCCTTCCATTTGAGTATTGCCATTGAGGTTTTTGTTGTTTGGTGTATCTATGTTTGTTATAGAATCTTTGTTGCCTTGGGGTTCTTTGTTGTTTGGAAGATTTTGGTTGTCTGTCAGGCCTTGGCTGTCTGTCAGGCCTTGGCTGTCTGTCAGGTCTTGACTGACTAGCACATTTTTGCAGCTTAATTTCTTCCTGTATATTGGCCCCTTTTTGAACCCAAATATACTTGCTTCCTTGAATTTTACTTGGTCCTTTGTTTGAATGACTAGGACCAAACAAGATTTCCTTTGATTTTCCCTTGGTTTGAACAGGATAGGTTTGAGTTTGATAGCTGCCAGAGCTTAGGTTTTCTAGAACCATTTTTTCAATGGCCCTTTCACCAGTGGGAGGAGTGTACATCTTTAGTGTAGGATCATCAGCACCAATCCCTGTTTTGTCACTAGGATGTCTTTGGGTGTAGGTGAAAAGGGATAATGCTTTGCTTGACTTGTTCCATGAATCTATTTTCTTTTTAAGAGCATCATTCTCTTTTTCAAGATTTATGAGTCTTTGACAGTTTTCTTGAGTACTGGATGTCTCAGCTGTCAGATCCATATTTTGTTTTTCAAGCATGAAGCATTGATCTCTTAGCCCTTGACAGGCTTTCTCAAGCTCAGAATTGGTTTTTGTGAGGGTGTCAATGGTTGAGGATTGGGAAAGGTTCTCATTGACCAGTGAAGCAAAGCTAGTTTTTTGTTTCTTGGTTTGAATTAAAAGAGTGCAAACTAATTGTTTGAAACCATCAATATTTAAAGAGTTAAAATCATGTACCTCTTTTAGTTCATCTGCAGCAGCAAGTGCTTCCATTTCTTCCTCATTGTCTGACTCTTCCTCATCTTCAGCTATAAAGCATAACATGGCCTCCTCTCCTTCATTGTCAGAGTCATCACTGGACACATATTCTTCATCACTGAATTTTGATGAATCAGCTATCATAACTTGCTCCTTGTTTTTGTCATTTTTGCTTTTGGAGCAATTGAAGCAGTTGCACCTGGAACTGTGAATGATCTCTTTTGAGTATGTCAATTTCTTAGCTGTCTGATTGTCCCTGGGTTTCCTTGGTTCAGGACAATCAGATGAGTAATGTCCTTGCTTTCCACAGTTAAAGCAATCAACTGTCTTCTTGTAGCTGTCTTGTTGAGCATTAGATGTGGAAGGATTGTACTTTTTGTTAAAAGATTTCTTTTGAAATTTCATGGAATTTCTGACAGCCATGGATATGAGACTTGGAATGTCTTCTTGAGAGATCTGTTTACTGACAAGTTTGGAGCTGATGTTTATCTTTTGAAGGGCATTGTTGACAATGGTCTCCATGTCTTGGTGAGTGATTGGTTTGTGGGCGGTTTCTTGGCTTGAGTTAAGGCTAAAGTTTGTGAAATGGTAGGAACTGGTTGAATTTTTATCATACCTTCCAGTTCATAAGCTTCAAGCTTTCCAAAATACTGTTCAACTGTCATTGTGCTCCATTCAGATCCTTCTCTAATAGGTAATGCTACCTTATCATATTCTTGTGGAAGATTGGAATATATCTTGAGGCAGAGATCTTGTTATTCAAAGGTTTTTCCATGGTCAGCAATAGATCTAACAAGGTTTTCAAACCTTGGTTGAGCAGCACTCACTTTTTCTCCAGGATAGAACTTGAAGTTGTCTAATTGCCTAAGCAAGTTATACAAATTTTGTGTCCTGACACTAGTGTGTTTAGTAAACTTAGTTTGAATGAGAGCCCATGCTGTTCTGGCATTTGGTTCCTTAGCAATTTCTTGTGCTAGTGAGTCATTTACACTCTTTTGAAGAATGTTTTTGACTTTTAAGTTTGCACTGATTAATTGCTTTTCAGATTCAGACCATGTTTCTGGGGATTTGATCTTACTAGGTCCTCCATCAGTATCTATTTGAGTTGGGTAGGACACTTCATTCTCTAGAACATACCAGTTCCATATACTATTTGCATCAAGGTATGTTTTTATTTTTGATGCATAGATCTCAAAAGATCCACAGTCATCAATGTGTGGGATGTCTTTCTCATTATTTCTCCTTGGTTGAGGCATGGTGGGTTTAAAGAGGATCCTTCACAAGTTGTTAGACTTTTGAATATGAAGACAAGCTCTGATACCAATTGAAAGGCCCTTGTTCGATATGCAAATGATCAGACAGCTATGGTTTGACTTAGCTGTCAGATATTTGATGAATTGTGCAGCGGAATAAGTAAGGCTTGAAATAATGATAGGACAAATGAACACAATGGAATAATGCAAGTGTGTGAATGTGTTTGCAGAAAATAATAACACAGAGAATTTAAAGTGGTTCAGAGTTCACTCCTCCTACATCCACCCCCACTGTCAATCTTGACAAGTGAGATCAATTTTATTATAATCTTAATCAATAAGAATTACAACTGATTGATCAGGCAAGTTCCTTGAACTTCCTCTTTCTAATTAGTACAGTCAACTAGGGATACACTTAAAGTACAGTCTTAAGTGTTTTTACAACTTGAAGTACAGTCTCAAGATTTTACAAAATAACTAATACACTCAAGGTACAGTCTTGAGTGTTTACAAAGTATTTCTACACCTAAAGTACAGTCTTAGGATTTGGAATTTGTGAATTAACACACAAGGGTTGTTGTTGAAACAGGGGTTTGAGGCTGAAGGTTTTTGGTTTGGAACAGTGTTTGAAGGGTAGGGATTGGTGTGTAAGGTTTGGATTATAGGAGGTGTGTAGGGATGTAAGGGAAAGGTTTTTGGACTGTGAAAAAGAGTATTTTTCAAGAGTATTTTGTGCAGAGGCTGAACTCTTCTATTTATAGCCTTCAATGTAGCCGTTGGAATATGTCTGTTGCAGCTTCATTAATTAGTCTTTGACTAGTCTTTGCCCCACTTGTCCACTTGCAGGTTTTCATGAGCTGGTTTGAACTAAAGGCTTCCAGAAGGTCTTCAATGGTCTTCAAAGGTGAACTTGTTAGCTGTGAGGATGCAGGATCCATCTTGGTTGAGATTGTGGCAGCAGAGTATGAGACAGAGTAATGGCTGTCTGAAGAATTGAAGCCATAGCTGTCAGTTCATAACAAGGCTTAACTATCAGAGATGATCTCTAATAAGAATTGAGATGCACTTGATGATCTTGATAGCTTAGAGAGGGAATATGATTCATGTAATTGATTGATTGTAACTAATGTATAAAGCAGAATCATAACTGACAGACACACAGCTATCAGAGTGAAGAACCATGACAGATTACATCTTTTGATATAAACCCTGTTCTATATCCATGACAGATTACATCTTTTGATATAAACCTTGTTCTATATATTCCTTTATCAAAACCAACTAACTATTACATTGATCAAAGTTAGGTCCTAATAAAATTAATTAACAATACGTTGGTAAAACATCTGCAATACAAACATCAATGACATAATAGTAAAAAATGTGACATTTCCACATCTTAATCAAAATAACCATATATGACATAGAATTTCAAATATAACTATAAGTTCCACTAATTTTTAATGGACAAACATATCCTTAATGAGTCCACCATGCTCTTCATTTTATTTTTATCTCCGACCACCACCACCTTCGACCACCCCTCCCACCTCTTCCGATAAACAATTTAGCGACCACCGGCTCCGACTAGTGACCACTCCGACGATTAACAATTGAGAACTGACCAACTCTGACAACTAAGAATTGGGAACTTTTCAGTTGTCAACTACTAAGAATGCGACCAACTCCGGCACTCCGGTCGGGGACCAACAACATAGAACTTCTCATCTGTCAACTCAACTTAGAAGGCGATAACTTCCGCAACTTCGAGGACCAACAACTAAGAACTTCTCAGCTATTCTCTGAACAACTACTTACCGGTATTCTCAGTTGTCAACTCAACTGAAAAGGCAACCAACTCACGTGACCAATGTTGTGGGTATAAACTAAGGATTGCGACGTCTTGAAAATGTTCACTATGTCATTGTCTTCGTTCCTTCAATCAAGGTAAAAATAATTTGATTATTAAATTATTAATTAATTATTGCTATATCTATTATTCAGGAGAAAAAAGAACGTGGAAATATGCTTTTCATGAACTCACTTCAACACTTAGAAGACCAAGTCAAGGGTCAAGGATTGACATCCCGAGATTATAGGATAGTTTGTTATTTCTTGTTACCCTTAGTCATCTTTTCTTTATTTAAAGGGGTTATGACTGGAACACAACGCACACAGTGTTCACGAATATTCTTGTAATCCACCATAGCTCCACCACCATTTGTAACTCCTTGAATATCAATACTACCGTTGGGGAAGGCAGGTGCTCATAATCACCTGCATAGGTTTTATGCCGGCGAGATCTTCATCTCAAGGGTTTTTCCTCGTTACATTGCCGTGTCATCCATGTTCCATGATTACACCAATTTTACTCCATTGTGCCTTCCTAATCTTACATTTTGATCTTTAATTTGATCTATTGTTTTTTCACCAAAACAATTTGGCGCCCACCGAGGGGTCCTTGGTTTTTTAATCGGTTTGAAATCCTCACATTTCCATTATGTCTACTCAACCTATGACCTCCGCCGCCAGCAAGACCATTGCTATCCCTAGCAGCGTGATTCCCCCTACTAGGAGCCTCAACAGTGGCAAGTCGACAACCGGAGGCCATGAATAATTGCCACCACCTCCGCCTTTGGGGTCTGGCAAGAAGAAGACGCCTCCGTCACCTGATTCTGAGATCAAGAGTATGCTCATTCTGAAGAAAAATCAGCTGGATCGCTAGCAGAATAGTACCTCCTTGTTTTCTGAAACTTTGATAAAGGTGCAAAGGGAGCAAGAGTTGCTTACTAAAAGAGTGGATGCTATCTTCCCTACGTGTCCTAGAATCCTTGATTTCAACATTTGGGACAGCTCTCAGACCTTCAATGAATTCCTTCCGATGGCCTCAAATGGAAGATGTCGTCATCACCAATCCTGACGTCTTCTCCATTGTTGACGACTTCTGTGGCGATGTCGACACCATTCGCGTCCAGCGCCTTCGGGATGACTTCTTCAGAAGGAACAATCTTCACCAACAACTCCATCGTGACGCCCTCCGCAGATAACGCTAATCCCTTTGCTAATCTCAATACCAATTTTATTTTTGATAATACTTCTCGTACAACTAACCGTTTTGCAGGTACTTACATTGCGACTCGGCTTCGAGAATTGAGAGACATGATCAAGAATGTGCCACGCATCACCCCGCCTATCCAACAGGTCTCCCTAACATGTTATAATCAGTCTCGCTTTACTCTAGCAATTGCGTATGTCGACATCCCCAAAGGATTTAGCGTACCAGCCATGAAGTTATATGACGAAAGCTCGGATCCTGAGGAGCATGTCGCCCATTATCAAGAAAAAATGGAGATTGTTCGCATCCCGCTCCAGTTTCGTGAAGCTTATTTGTATCAAGGGTTCTGTTGGACGTTGGTCGGACCAGCATTGAAGTGGCTGATTCGTCAACCTCCTGGTTCCATTGGGTCATTTGCTCAGCTAGTCAATCTGTTCAACAATAATTCTCTTGCAGTCGACAGTTCGAGAAGCTCACTAGTGATTTTTACCGCATCACCCAGCAGCCCGCAGAAGCCTTGAAGGACTATGTTAACAGATTTAACAAAGAGGTCCTAGAAATCCCCAACCTGGACATGGCGACAGCTGCGGAAGACTTCAAAATGGGCTTGAAGAAAGATTCTCCATATTACGAAGAATTGATGATGAACCCATGCAAGAAAATGGAAGATATCTGAAACCGAGCATTAAGATTCATAAGGCTAGAAGAGGACAAGGTGCAGGAGTCCAAGCATTTCGACAAGGCGTCATCATATGACAACCTGACAGGAAGATAGAGTCATCTCACCAAAGGCAGAACAGATCCAGACCTTATTACAGAAATGACCATAGCAAAATCAATTATGTGGAAGATGACGGAGATGATGATGATTTCGAATCCCCTAAAATTTCTGACTATTGTTTCTCTGTTGATGTTTCAGGTATCCTTTGTGCCATGAACAACCTTGGAGATAAGGCAAGGTGGCCTCTGAAGAACGACAAGCCATCGGGTTGGAAGGATAAATCCATGTGGTGTACCTACCACAAGGATTTTGGGCATCTTACCGAAGATTTCATCACCTTGAGGAAGGAGATTAGTTACCTGCTAACAAAGGGACATCTTAAAGAGCTCCTTGGCAACCGCAAGAACAAGACGAAAAGCAAAGAGCCCGTCCCAGCTAGACCGCCATCTCCTCCACCAGTAACAAAGGTAGTTAATGTTATTAGTGGTGGTTCTGATATATGTGGCACTTCTTATTCAGCAGCTAAAAGATTCGCCAAGCAAGCAAAATATGAGAAGCCCAAAAGACTTTCGAAGATGTCGCAGCTCACATCCCAAGATGTCATCTCCTTTGAAGAAAGTGATAGAGACAATGTTATGGATCCTCACCATGATGCCTTGGTCATTGCACTCCAGATTGCCAATTGCAAAGTCAGACGTATCTTAGTAGATGGAGGCAGTTCAGTGAATCTCATTATGCTAGACGCCCTGAAAGAAATGAAGATCCCTGAAGAAAGCATCGTCAAGAGAACCTCAGCTCTTATAGGTTTCAGTGGAGAAACCAAAAGTATAGTGGGAGAGATCACACTTCCAGTTTATGTTGAAGGCATCAACTCCATGGAGAGATTCTGCGTGATTGGTAGTGCTAAGTGTTACAATGTAATCTTGGGCAGACCTTGGATTCATGGAATGAAAGCAGTGCCATCCACCTATCATCAGTGCGTGAAGATGTCGAAACCCTAGGGAGTTGTCAAGGTTTACAGTGATCAGCAATCAACTAAGGAATGTTATATGACATCCATGAAGGCGTCGACATCTCCAAAGATGGCATAGCAATTACAGAGAAAGGCCCGTGAGGTTCTGGAGGCGAAGGAGCATGATGTAAAAGAAATATCCATAGATCCCTCAAACCCAGATCTCAAGGTGCTAATCGGTCAAGATGTTCCAGCAGAGATCAAGGAAGATCTTGTCAACCTCTTTAAAAAAAGAGTTAAGAGCTTCGCCTAGAAACATGAAGACATGACAGGCATCAACAAAGATGTCATCACCCATAAATTCAACATTGCACCATCCTTCAAACCAATTCACCAGAAGAGATGGAAATTCGCACAAGAAAGGAATCTAATCATTCAGGAAGAAGTAGACAGATTGCTCAAAGCCAAGATGATCAGAGAGGTCGAATACCCGAGATGGTTAGCGAATGTAGTGGTGGTAGAAAAGAAGAATGGCAAATGGAGAGCTTGTGTTGATTTCACAGACTTGAACAAATCCTATCCCAAGGATTCTTTCCCCTTGCCACACATTGACATCTTGGTCGATGCCACTTCTGGGCATGAAGTTTTGACTTTCATGGACGCGTTGTCAGGATTTCAGTAGATCCAGATGGAACCATCTGTCCAAGAAGACACCGCCTTTATTACTTCTACAGGTATTTATTGTTATATTACAATGCCTTTTGGACCAAGAAATGTAGGTGCAACGTACCAGAGGCTAGTCAATATGATGTTCAAAGAGCAGATTAGGGACACCATGGAAATGTACATCGATGATATGGTGATAAAATCAAAGAAAGCTAAAAATCACGTACGAGATCTTTCTCAGGCCTTTGATATCTTGGACAAATTCAGCATGAAGTTAAATCCAGCGAAGTGCAACTTTGGCATGAAGTCCGGCAAATTCTTGGGCTAGATGGTGACGCAAAGAGGAATAGAAGCAAGCCCGGAGCAAATAAAAGCTATTATCAACCTGACGTCGCCTTAGTCAGTCAAAGATGTTAAAAGATTGAAAGGGAAAGTGGTAGCCTTGAATCGATTCATCTCAAAATCCTCAAACAGATGCAAGCCATTCTACAACATCCTAAAGAAAAATTCTAGATTTGAGCGGACTGAAAAGCATGAGCCGGCCTTTCAAGATTTAAAGTTATACCTGTCAACACCTCCCCTACTCTCGAAGCCTCAAGAAGGTGAGCCGTTGTATACTTACTTAGCCGTCTCTAAAACTGCGGTCAATTCTGTCTTGGTCCGAGGGCAAGATGGCGTCCAGCAACCAATATATTATGGAAGTAAAACACTCCTTGATGCGGAAACCATGTATTCACACCTTAAGAAATTAATTTAGCTTTAATCACTACATCAGTCAAATTAAGACATTATTTTGAAACTCATTTTATTTGTATTCGCACTAACTATCCGATAAAAAGTGTCACGAGAAAGCTAGAGATGTCAGGAAGTATGGCCAAGTGGTCCGTTCAACTTAGCACATACGACATCAAGTATGAACCTAAAACAGTAAAAAAAAAATCACAAGCAATTGCAGATTTTGTGGCAGACTTTAGTCCAAGCATGCAACCAGAAGTAGAACTAGAGGTCCAACAGCTCCAAGATGGTGACATCCTGCGCAAGTGGACTCTATTCACAGACGGTGCCTCAAATATGAGGGGCACCGGGCTAAGTGTTGTGCTAAAGTCTCCAGAAGGGGACATCATACCCCAGGCCATTAGTTGCGATTTTAAAGCTACAAATAATGAAGTAGAATACGAAGCCTTAATCGTGGGCCTAACCGTGGCTCTAGACATGAACGGTAAAGCAATTCAGGTATATATTAATTCATTGTTATTAGTAAATCATTATAATGGTTCCTATGCAGCAAAAAATGCCAAGATGACAGCTTATTTGGGCATTGTGAAAATTTTGGCAAGCAAATTTCAAATCTTTTCCTTTGAACAAATACCCCGAGAGGAGAACGCTCAAGCAGATGCTTTGGTCAATCTTGGATCAGCTTTCAAAAGCTTATCTAACACCAATATACCAATTATCCATGCCAAAATCTCTACCGTGGAAAGGTTAGGACTTTTTTGCATAGATGACGACGTCTCAGATAATCAGATAGAGACATCTTGGACTGCACCAATAATTAAATATCTTCAAGATGGCACCATCCCCGACGATGAAAAGAATGCTAGAGCATTCAGGGTAAGAATTTAAAGATTTGTATTAATAGATAATGTGTTGTTTAAGAAGTCTTTTACAGGACCATATTTAGGATGTCTCGAAGCTGACACAGGAAAGGAAGTTCTTAAAGAATTGCATGAAGGATTGTGTGGTAATCATTATGGGGGCGGAAGCTTGCATACAAAAGCTCTAATAATGGGTTACTACTGGCCAACAATGTGTCAAGATGCCGCCATCATTGCCAAGAAGTGTGATTCCTGCCAGAGACATAGCGACATCTTGCACCAACCCGCGGAATTGCTTCATCATATCCTCTCCCCTTGGCCATTTATGACGTGGGGAATGGACATAGTAGGAAAATTGCCTAAAGCACCTGGAGGGAAAGTATTTTTGCTAGCAATTGTAAGTACCCCAATCTGGATCACCCTCTTCCGAGCATCCGGGAAACACCGCAGACTCACTCAAACGCAGTCTCGAACACCCGGAACACTCAAAAAACCCTTCAAAAACCCTCAAAGGCCCAAAAAACCACCAACCAAACCAAGGGGGGCCTTTCTGGGACAAAAAAACACAAAAGATTTTTTTGGGAATTATGCAGAAATTGGAAAAGCATAAGAGGTCCGTAAGGACCTCTTTGCATGCTAAAAGGTCCGTACGGACCTTTTTGCTACCAAATCTCATAATTACTGAATCCCCTTAAAGTCCACGAGATTCCCCTAAATCTGGGAAAACCACAATTTTGGATTACCTTGGAGGTCCTTACGGACCTCTTTGCAGATTTTCCCATTCTATAAATAGAGGGCTCCCCCTCCCTCATTTCACACACCATCCTCTTCTACTCTCTCCCTAAGACTTCTGGCTCCCCCTCTAAGTCCTTCTGAGGCACTCCCGGCCCCTTTCGGTTCCTTCCGAGGCCTTCTGAGCTCCCTTGTGGTGCTCCGAAGCCCTTTCGAGCGCTCCCGAGTCGCTCCCACGCTGCCCCGAGACACTCTGAGGCCCCTCGTGGTACTCAGAGGCCTTGCCTGGTCTTTCGCGAGGCATCCCGACTCTTTCCGAGTAAACCGGCAACTTGGACGCACGCCGGAGCTCTGCCCGAACGCAACCGATGATCCGGACGCACGCCGAACCTCTACCCGAATACAACCGACAATCCCTGCGATCCCAACGTACGCCGAAACTCTGCCCGAGTGCACACTCGACAATCCCGAGGCACGCAGAAGCTCTGTCCGCAGACAACCGGCACATCCCGAAGCAATCCCAGTCCGTCCCGGAACACTATTCCTCAAACACTATTCCCCAGCGGAAGACAGACACGAACCAACATTGGTAAGGCTTCCTTCCTACACTATTTCAATACATTTCAAGAAGCAGTGTACAATGTAGACATCCGACACATCATGCATTTTTAAAAGTACACACACACACACACAACATTTAAAGAAAGAAGGGGTGTCGAAAGACTCATTTTTACGAGGCTACTCAGGTGATCTCTAATATTCTAATATTCTCTTCCGGAGGAGTAACCTGACCTCCGAAATCAAAAATCTCATCACACAAAAACAGTTTATTTTTTTTAAACTGATGCCTTTTCTCAATGTTTTGGGCTTAATCAAAACGGCGTGGCGACTCTACAAGCAAAACACAGCGAGACACTTCCATATGAGACACCAACGCAAACGGAAAACGCGAAACGCGAAAACGCCAGATGCCGGGGCGCGATCGCGCTGCCTCTCGTATCCGGGCAATTTCAGTTGGCGACTCCGCTGGGGAATATTTTGTTTTAAAAACTTTTAAACAAAACAAAAGATTTTTAAAACGATGATGATGGTCAAACTTTCATTTTACCCCTTTCTTTAATTGTTGTGTGTGTGTGTATGTGCTTTACTTTTTATTTTACAAAAAAAATAAAAATACAAAAAAATGCATCAATATACATCTGTGTACATACATTTAAAATTCTTCAAAAACTTCTGTTTTACTCAGAAAAAGAATTTTAGAGACCGCACACTACTTGCACTGCTGCCTCGGTACACCGCACGCTACTCGCACTGCTGCCTCGGTACACCGCACGCTACTCACACTGCTGCCTCTGTACACCGCACGCTACGCGCACTGCTGCCTCGAATATACTGCACACTACAACCCTTAACCCGGGGTGGTCTCAGTTGCAGTTCGCTTGGCCTTCCTATGCCTCTCGGATGCGCACGGGATCATTCCAAGCATCCCATCCTAGCCAGTGTCAACCATGCACGCTTGCATCACACTCTGTCCAGACTCGGTTGGTTTTTACCCAGTCCGTGTCATACAGCCTGGATACATATCCCATGCCATTTTCTGAGTCGAAGCTCGGAACTCAAGATCCCTTGCGCAAGCAAAGCGATGAATGGTCATGCTAAAATCTTGACCCGATCTTGATTTTCCGAAGCTACACCCAGACGATGTTCCGTCCCGGATATACATACATGCCCACATGACACCTTGTCATCAAGCCTTTAATACGTCAGCCATGACGATATGACCCAGCCAGCGCCTAACGTCACAGATCCCTTGCGCAAGCAAGGTAAAGAGAGGTCATGCCGAACTCTTGACCCGATCTTGACTCAGGGGCCGGCTAGGCTCACTATTCACATGGCTAATGCATTAAAAAAAACATGACAGGCTCGGTCCTTAGGTTCGATTTTTCTTTTAGGCCGGTGGAAACCGCTTGCCCTATAGGACCCTCGCTCGGGGCTGTCCACCCCGGGATGTCAAAATACAGGTGCAAAACGAGGGGCTTATAGCCGCACAGATGGTCTCCACTGACCCAGGATCTAGCATAGTTCCGAAAAAAAAGAGCAATCTTTTCCATCGTACCTAGGATTCTGAGAAAACACCGTTTTAAGTAAATTAAAACAACAAAAAAAATAAAAGCGGAAACCGCATGTCACGTGAGCTTTCCCCCTTTTTATCCTGAAAGGCCTTCCCGTGTCTAAACCTTACCCGTCACCCCCTCCAGTGAACCGAGAGTGATCGAGAGTACCCGGGAACTATTCTCCCAGTGTCAAAGCCGCAAGGTCCAACATTCTTCCCAGCACAGTCACTAGGGCAGTCCGTCAACTCCCCATTGCCAAGTCGGTGGATAACAACGAGGAAAGCGGGACCTTACCCCCGAGAAATCTCCCAACAATGGAGGATGTTTGGCAAGTCCTCATGGCTCTTGAGAAACGCCAAGGCGAACAGCAAGCCTGAATCGAAGGTGCCATGAACCACTTCGGAACGTTAGCCATTCCCCGATCACTCGGGACTCCCAAAGACATGCCCGCTCCCGCAGCTCCTAACGTCTCTCATTGTCTCTCAGAAGTCAACCTGCTGCCCTCATACAAGCCATGCAGCTACGACATAAAGCCACAAGACCCCCCGGGGGAAGACGTGTCCGGTCAACATCCTGAGGTCCAGATATCACCGCAGAACAACGAACACATCTGGTGGGATGTCTGCGATTGCACCGCTTGTCTGGAAATGGAATTCCAAGATGAAATGAATGAGGATCGCCCTCGAAGAAAGACGAAACCCTCTTCTCAAAGAAAACTGAAGAAGAGATACGAAGCCAGCGACCCCCACAGTCGGGACCCTTGGAGAACCATCAGGAAAGTTTGACTACTACGTCATCTACTCCAGCAAATCTCCTCAGCCTAGCTCTGCACAAGACCACGGCAACGTCTGCTCCATGATCAGCTGGGACGAGCTCCGCACCGCCACCAATGGCCCGAGAGTCCAGATACCCCAACCCCTATCTTGGGAAGATCTCAAAGCCACTGTTGACGCTACAACAAAAGCAATGACGGTAAACGAACTGAAATGCGCAGTATGGCCCTACACCAACCAAGGCCCTCCCATTACGGAGATAGGAGAGACAAGTAAAGCAGCCAAGCCAGAGGTAAACATACTGACACGTTTCGATCAAATCTCGATGAGTCCTCCACGGGCAGACAAAAGGCCAGCCATGCCTGAGCCCCGAACTGAAAAGGGGCCCCACGCCAAAGAAGCCAAAACCCTTGACCAGAAGGCTGAAGATCCTGTCCTAACTCAGCTCAAGCGTACTCAGGCTAACATCTCACTCTGGTCCTTGCTCACTTCCTCTTACCCGCACAAACTCAAGCTGGAAGAAAGCCTGGCCTGGACCATGGTACCTATCACCGTGACACCAGATGAAGCGGTTCAGATGATCGGCAACGTTCATTACAGCAACATCATCACATTCACAGAGCTCGACCTCCCGAAATTTGGGGCTGACCACAACGAGCCTCTTTACATAACAGTTCAACTTGATGAGCGCCGCCTCCCTCAGGTCTTGGTAGATGGAGGATCAGCCATGAACGTCCTTCCATCCAAAATGATGGATTTGCTAGGGATCAAGACCACTGATCTGAAACCCTCAACCCAGACCATCAAAGCATACGACTCAACGTCTCGCTCAGTCTTGGGAATAGCCACCCTGAACCTGTGGTTCGGAAAGCAGATGGTCCCGACCGACTTCCAAGTCATCGATATCCCGATCACATTCACTGCCATCTTGGGACGCCCCAGGCTATCGCAGATCAAAGGGTTGGCCTCCACCCTCCACCAGTGCGTAAAGTTCGTCCAAGGAACAGACCTTACCATTATCTACGGTGATAGCATAACCACCGAAGGGACCGACACGAACGGCGTCCCGGTCCTGGAGATTAAACACGACAATGATGGCGTGATGCTGACCGGGTTCACCATCGAAAGCCCGAAGGCCCAGATGTGCCACATAGACCTGCCTTTGAGTTGGGACCAGATCTCTCCCCCGATGAAAATGATGAAGCGCATGAACTACATCCCGGGGCTTGATTTGGGAAAACGCCATCAGGGTACCCAACAAATCATCCAGATCAGGGAACATAATACTCTCCATGGCCTGGGATACATTCCTACTCCCGAAGACGCGGCGGAAGATAGAAAAGCTGCACAGAAACGCTCCGCCAATAACAAAAGAGGCTTGCACACAATCTCCGATCTCCGCCCTTACAGCTTCGACATGACCAAGTACTTCACAAATAAAGCCGACAGTTCGAACGAAGACACAAAAAAGGGAACAGAGCTGATCAATGCCCAACGAAACTGGCCGACAACCATGGACAAGCTCCAGCGGAACCTGGCAAGATTCAGTGGCCTCAAGCCAAATCCCATCAGAAGAGCATTTCTCGATGCGCCAACTCTTCCGGGACCCACGACCACCACTATTCACAATGAATTCTGGTTCGGGAAAACCCCCTCTTTGGCAGAAGAACTCGAAAAACTCTCTGTCAACACCCCTGCCCCCAACAAACGGGATGAGTCTGCATTCGAGCTAGCAATGCCCAAAACAAAAGCGGAAGACTCCGCGGACGATGCCTGGAACGAGCCACTGCTCCACCAGCTCTTCATTGAAGAAATCGAGGTGCCAGACCTAATCGATTTTGTTTCTGATAACTCTATGATAGCTATGATCGAGAATGGCAGCGCGAAGCCTTTCGACCCCCGCTTCCTATCAAGCTCATTGCCACTCAATAACTGGGCCACCTTCTCCGGACCTACCACCAGCAAAAAGGACATGATCGAACAACTTGGTCTGACCCCTCGCGTCATAGAGTCCAATGTCAAAGCCCATTCTGAGTCCATTATCTTTGAATTCGAGTCTCTCGAGTCATTTGATGGCCTCACGCCAAAAGATTACGAACTCATTGCCAATAATGTATTCCCGTATGCTCTTAATGAATGCTTCAATCTTTCTAAAATATCCTTTCATTGCATCTTTAACAAATGATGAGTTAACTAATCAAAACAGTTAATAACAATTCATCTAACAAAGAAGCAGACACATTAATTGAACAAATGCATTAAACAAACATTTAAGCATACTGTTAAACGAGAGAAAAACCGGGTCCAAGCAGCCGAGAAAGGTTTTAATCAAAGTGAACTTGGAGAACTACTGAAGAGCCAAAGAGACGCAAGCCAGAGCCCAAGCCCATCAATGAGCCATGGTACAACCAGATCTTCCAATGCCTCAAAAATGGGGAAACTGCCTTCATGAACGAGGAAGGTCAACGAAGGGAAGGAGCCAAAGCCAAGAGCATCATGGCCCTAAAACGCCTTGCCTCTCACTTTGTCATCCTTGGAGACATGCTATACAAAAAATGCTACCAAGGACCGCTCCTACGCTGCATCAGCAAGGAAAAGGCAAGTGAGCTCATGAACGAAGTCCACAACGGGGCTTGCGGCCCCCACATGAACGCCAGAGCCTGATGCAAATCATTCTTCGGATGGGCTACTACTGGATCTCCATGGAGCGGGCGTATCCACTTTGTCCGAAGCTGCGACAAGTGTCAACGGTTCTCCAACCTCAATCATCTACCTCCTCATGATCTCTACTGCATGACTACGCCTTGGCCCTTCGTCACGTGGGGAATCAACGTCATCGGGAAAATCGCTCCGCCAGGTAGCAATGGCCACGAGTTCGTCTTGGTAGCCATCGACTACTTCACCAAATGGGTCGAAGACAAATCCTACAAGGTGCTCAACTCCAAGAAAGTGGCACATTTCCTCAAGGAAAACATCATCTGCCGATATGACATCCCGAACGAGGTCATATCAGACAACGGCTCCCACTTCGAAGGTGAATGCGACGGAAGCTAGCGGCGAATTAAAGATCACGTACCACAAATCTTCTCCCTACCAGGCCAGAAAGCGAATGGTCGAGTGGAAGCGACAAGCAAGACCCTCGAACGGATCATCCAAAAAATGACCACCCGAGGACGTAATTGGCCTGAAAGGCTGCACCTTGCACTTTGGGGCTACTGAACATCAGACAGAACGGCCACGAGAGAAACTCCATTCGCCCTGACATACGGGATGGAAGCTGTACTACCCGTGGAACTGGAAATTCCCTCACTCCGTGTGTTGCTGGAAAACGAAATCAACGAAGTCGAATGGCTCCGAAGCCGACACGACGAACTGGCTCTGCTGGACGAGCAATGACTAAAGGCCATGGACCACGTTCGAGCCTACCAAAGCAAGATGGCTAGAGCTTTTGACAAGAAAGTCAAGTCCCGAGACATCAGGGAAGGAGATCTGGTTCTCAAAGAAAAGCCTCCCACTCGAACCAACCCACTGGGAAAATGGGAACCATCATGGATCGGCCCTTTCGTGGTTCAAAAGATCTTCTCCAGAGGTGCCATGAAGCTGACAGACCTAGACGGCAATCCCTTCATGAATCCAGTCAACGGATGCAAACTCTGCAGATACTTCGCCTAAAGAAGAACAACTGTGCATCTCTTGGCACTCCATGTAGTGTCGAACTACGCAGACCTGAGCCCTCTAGTCCGGGGGAACGTAGGCAACCTTAATTGGTCCGGTCTAAAAACACACAAAAAAGTCAAAAGTTTGAATGTCAATCAAGACCTCCATCAAACTACACACTTTCCAAGAGCATGCCCCCCAATATCACCTTGACCAATTCAAACAACGGCGGCAACATCAAAGGAAATCCGAGGGCCACTCAACGTCAAACGACTGACCCATGTCAACTTCCAAGCCAGGGGTTTGTCTTCGCCCTCACGCGCTTCAAAAAAAAAAAAAAGAGCTCGAGCAAAGGCTCTCAAAAAAAAATAATAAGCTCAAGCAGAAGCTACAAAAAAGAGGCTAAGAGCCCGACGCCAACAAACAAGGGGCAAGGAAGCCACAGAAAAGACCGTCAAAATGACTTGTCAAGGGATCACTCAACCTCCCATACAAGCACAAAACCCAGGCAAAGGGGGATTGCCGTCAAGGCCCAGGCTGCTTCAGTCCGTAAATGCAACAGAAAGGTCCAAAGATGGACGCCGCCAAGGCTCACAAAAGAAACAAAAGGCAAACAAGATATCTTGCGTCTCGACAAAGCTTTAAAAGTAAATCACAAATCACTAACGATCACAACATTTCTTGATGAGTTCAAGCACGGTGTACTCTCAAGTTCACAACATGCTAAAAGACAGCTTAATACATTTAACAAATAATGTGTCTGCAATGCAATGAATGGATACCTAGGAGGTCATTCCGCGCCATCTGCGCTTGTCCCCTCGCCATTCTTCCCTTTCTTCCCTCGTCCCAGGCGAGTCTTCTTTCGCTCCACGCGAGCCATCTCTATCTCTCTCAATCCGAGATTAGGGGTCCTCCCCGTAGAGTCAAACAATCCAGTAGCTCGCAGGGCTTCATTCGCCCGTGCCTCGGCTTAGATCTCCTCCATGCGAGTCTGCAAAAGGGGACCTCTCTCTGTCACTCGGTCAACTCTGGTCTCGTAGTCAAACAAAGTGTCTCCCGTAACATCCTGAGGGTCAGACCAGGCTTCGGCACTCCTAAGTCAATAGTTGCGACGGCAATCGGGCCCCAGAATTGCTTCACGTCTGCTCCCCAAAATTACTTGGGACTACCCAACGCACCGCTCGTACCAATCCAGGTACACGATAGTCAATAAAACGCTCTCCCGACGTTGAAGGAGCACCACAGGAGGGAAAGCGGAATACTTCCATACCCTCAGGAAATACAAAAGAGCACCTGGAGCTGCCATACAAAGAGGAGCCACCTCCGCAGTGGCAAGGTCATCCCAGCCCAACAAAGGCTCCTGCCTCATCTAGAACTGCCGGGAAACAAGCGATGGAATGTAGAAGGAGGACCAAGACAAACCTGGAACTCTGACAACATAGGACCCTTCCTGAAAGGCCCTCCTAGTCTCGATTCCCCAATGCGGAACCCACCAGCGGATCTGATGCGTACCAAGCTGTGCCATCCATCTCTCCTAAGCGGACTGATCCATATCTAATATAAGAGGTCGCCGAGTAAACGACCACGGGCTAAAGGACGTCGGAGCCTCGGGCATAGCTTGAAGTCTCTCTCGCAGCCACAAGGTGAGCAAAGCGTGGCTTCCCCCTCTCATGAACCTATCTCCAGTCGCCAGACGATCAATGCCGTGAAGGGTCTCCCCCAGCACCAATGGCACAATATCTTCTCCGGTTCTGCAGCGCCCAACCACATCCAGTAAAGCGCCATCGCAAATCCCGAGGGGGCTGATCATGAAAAGAGTGACTATCACTCACAAAGCAAACACGTCCCTGGAGACATCACTCCCGCCGTCGCTCAAGAAACTGTTAAAGCTGCTTCAGCCCCAAACTGCTAAAAAGCCTTACCAAAGCCATTTTCGGTCACCATACACTAACCACAAACATTTCAAGCTCGTGCGACATGCACAGAACATAAAAAAATGGAGTATAAACAACCCCTAAAGCAAAAAACAAAAGATTTCATTACATGTGAATACATTGCGCATATAAATACAAATATTTTGTTGCTCTCCTCACTAACATGCACAGAAAAGAAAAAAAAAGAGTCCTACTCTGAGTCATCGGCACCACCGCCTGGTAAAGACTCCCACATCTCGGCGCCTCCGCCAGCCACCTCATCATCTCAGCCAGAGGCCGCACCACGTCCTCAACACCTCAACAACTCGGTCAGAGGTGCCCCACGGCCTCAAACAATTCAACAAGTTCAGACAGAGGCGCTACCTCGCCCTCACCTCAATTTCAGATAGAGGTGCCACCTCACCCTCACAACAAGTTCAGACAGAGGCGCTACCTCGCCCTCACCACAAGTTCAGTCAGAGGTGCTACCTCGCCCTCACCGCAAGTTCAGACAGAGGGGCCACCTCGCCCTCATCGCTAGTTCAGACAGAGGCGCTACCTCGCCCTCACCACAAGTTCAGATAGAGGTGCTACCTCGCCCTCACCCCAAGTTCAGACAAAGGCGCCACCTCGCTATCATCGCAAGTTCAGACAGAGGCGCTACCTCGCCCTCACCGCAAGTTCAGACAGAGGCGCTACCTCGCCCTCACCGCAAGTTCAGATAGAGGCGCCACCTCGCCCTCACATCCAGTTCAGATAGAGGCGCTACCTCGCCCTCACCGCAAGTTCAAATAGAGGCGCTACTTCGCCCTAACCGCATGTTCAGACAGAGGCGCCACCTCGCCCTTATCGCTAGTTCAAACAGAGGCGCTACCTCGCCCTCACCACAAGTTCAGATAGAGGTGCTACCTCGCCCTCACCGCAAGTTCAGACAAAGGCGCCACCTCGCTATCATCGCAAATTCAGACAGAGGCGCTACCTCGCCCTCACCGCAAGTTCAGACAGAGGCGCTACCTCGCCCTCAGCGCAAGTTCAGATAGTGGCGCCACCTCGCCCTCACATCCAGTTCAGACAGAGACGCTACCTCGCCCTCACCGCAAGTTCAAATAGAGGCGCTACCTTGCCCTAACCGCATGTTCAGACAGAGGCGCCACCTCGCCCTTATCGCTAGTTCAGACAGAGGCTCTACCTCGCCCTCACCGCAAGTTCAGACAGAGGCGCTACCTCGCCCTCACCGCAAGTTTAGACAGAGGAGCAACCTCGCCCTCATCGCTAGTTCAGACAGAGGCACTACCTTGCCCTCACCGCAAGTTCAGACAGAGGCGCTACCTCGCCCTCACCGCAAGTTCAGATAGAGGCGCCACCTCGCCCTCACATCCAGTTCAGACAGAGGCGCTACCTCGCCCTCACCGCAAGTTCAAATAGAGGCGCTACCTCGCCCTAACCGCATGTTCAGACAGAGGCGCCACCTCGCCCTCATTGCTAGTTCAGACAGAGGTGCTACCTCGCCCTCACCGCAAGTTCAGACAGAGGCGCTACCTGGCCCTCACTGCAAGTTCAGACAGAGGCGCCACCTCGCACTCATCGCTAGTTCAGATAGAGGCGCTACCTTGCCCTCACCGCAAGTTCAGACAGAGGCGCTACCTCGCCCTCACCATAAGTTCAGATAGAGGCGCCACCTCGCCCTCACATCCAGTTCAGACAGAGGCGCTACCTCGCCCTCACCGCAAGTTCAAATAGAGGCGCTACCTCGCCCTAACTGCATGTTCAGACAGAGGTGCCACCTCGGCCTCATCGCTAGTTCAGACAGAGGCGCTACCTCGCCCTCACCGCAAGTTCAGATAGAGGCGCCACCTCGCCCTCACATCCAGTTCAGACAGAGGCTCTACCTCGTCCTCACCGCAAGTTCAAATAGAGGCGCCCTAACCGCATGTTCAGACAGAGGCGCCACCTCGCCCTCATCGCTAGTTCAGACAGAGGAGCTACCTCGCCCTCACCGCAAGTTCAGACAGAGGTGCTACCTCGCCCTCACCGCAAGTTCAGACAAAGGCGCCACCTCGCCCTCATCGGTAGTTCAGACAGAGGCGCTACCTCGCCCTCATCGCAAGTTCAGACAGAGGCGCTACCTCGCCCTCACCGCAAGTTCAGATAGAGGCGCCACCTCGCCCTCACATCCAGTTCAGACAGAGGCGCTACCTCGCCCTCACCGCAAGTTCAAATAGAGGCGCTACCTCGCCCTAACTGCATGTTCAGACAGAGGCGCCACCTCGACCTCATCGCAAGTTCAGATAGAGGCGCTACCTCGCCCTCACCGCAAGTTCAGATAGAGGCGCCACCTCGCCCTCACATCCAGTTCAGACAGAGGCGCCACCTCGACCTCACCGCAAGTTCAAATAGAGGGGCTCTAACCGCATGTTCAGACAGAGGCGCCACCTCGCCCTCATCGCTAGTTCAGACAGAGGTGCTACCTTGCCCTCACCGCAAGTTCAGACAGAGGCGCTACCTCGCCCTCACCGCAAGTTCAGATAGAGGCGCCACCTCGCCCTCACATCCAGTTCAGACAGAGGCGCTACCTCGCCCTCACCGCAAGTTCAAATAGAGGGGCTCTAACCGCATGTTCAGACAGAGGCGCCACCTCGCCCTCATCGCTAGTTCAGACATAGGCGCTACCTCGCCCTCACCGCAAGTTCAGACAGAGGTGCTACCTCGCCCTCACCGCAAGTTCAGACAAAGGAGCCACCTCGCCCTCATCGCTAGTTCAGACAGAGGCGCTACCTCGCCCTCATCACAAGTTCAGACAGAGGCGCTACCTCGCCCTCACCGCAAGTTCAGATAGAGGCGCCACCTCGCCCTCACATCCAGTTCAGACAGAGGCGCTACCTCGCCCTCACCGCAAGTTCAAATAGAGGCGCTACCTTGCCCTAACTTCATGTTCAGACAGAGGTGCCACCTCGACCTCATCGCTAGTTCAGATAGAGGCGCTACCTCGCCCTCACCGCAAGTTCAGGCAGATGCGCTACCTCGCCCTCACTGCAAGTTCAGATAGAGGCGCCACCTCGCCCTCATCGCTAGTTCAGACAGAGGTGCTACCTTGCCCTCACCGCAAGTTCAGACAGAGGCGCTACCTCGCCCTCACCGCTAGTTCAGACAGAGGCACCACATCGCCCTCATCGCTAGTTCAGACAGAGGCGCTACCTCACCCTCACCGCAAGTTCAGACAGAGGCGCTACCTCGCCCTAACTGCAAGTTCAGACAGTGGCGCCACCTCGCCCTCATCGCTAGTTCAGATAGAGGCGCTACCTCGCCCTCACCGCAAGTTTAGACAGAGGCGCTACCTCGCCCTCATCGCAAGTTAAGACAGAGGCACCACCTCGCCCTCATCGCTAGTTCAGACAGAGGCGCCACCTCACCCTCACTGCAAGTTCAGATAGAGGCGCTACCTCACCCTCACCGCAAGTTCAGACAGAGGCACCACCTCGCCCTCATCGCTAGTTCAGACAGAGGCGCTACCTCGCCCTCACCGCAAGTTTAGACAGAGGCGCTACCTCGCCCTCACCGCAAGTTCAGACAGAGGCGCCACCTCGCCCTCACACCCAGTTCAGACAGAGGTGCCACCTGGCCCTCACACCAAGTTCAGACAGAGGCGCCACCTTGCCCTCACCGCAAGTTCAGACAGAGGCGCCACCTTGCCCTCACACCAAGTTCAGACAGAGGTGCCACCTCGCCCTCACCGCAAGTTCAGATAGTGGCGCCACCTCGCCCTCACACCCAGTTCGGACAGAGGCGCCACCTCGCCCTCACCAAGTTCGGACAGAGGCGTCACCTCGCCCTCATCGCAAGTTCGGACAAAGGCGCTATCGCGTCCTCATCATTTCAACGACTTCGGTCAAAAATGCCAGCGCGTCCTCAACAATTTAGCGACTTCGGTCAAAAATGCTTGCGCGTCCTCAACATTTCAGCGACTTCAGTCATACTCATTAACTAGGTCTCAATTTGGGTCCAGACGCCTTAGAATAGTCTCAACCTAGGGTCATACTCCTGAACTAGGTCCCAATTTAGGTTCATACTCCTGAAACTAAACCTCAACCTAGGGTCGTACTCCTGAACTAGGTCTAAATTTAGGTCCAGACGCCTTAGAATAGTCTCAACCTAGGGTCATACTCCTGAACTAGGTCCCAATTTAGGTTCATACTCCTGAAACTAAACCTCAACCTATGGTCATACTCCTGAACTAGGTCTCAATTTAGGTTCAGACGCCTTAAAATAGTCTCAACCTAGGGTCATACTCCTAAACTAGGTCCCAATTTAGGTTCATACTCCTGAAACTAAACCTCAACATAGGTCATACTCTTGAACTAGGTCCCAATTTAGGCTCATACTCCTGAAACTAAAACTTAAGTCATACTCCTGAACTAGGTCTCAATTTAGGCTCATACTCCTGAAACTAAACCTCAACTTAGGTCATACTCCTGAACTAAGTCTCCCTTAGGTCATACTCCTGAACTAAGTCTCCCTTAGGTCATACTTCTGAACTAGGTCCCAACTTAAGTCAAACTCCTGAACTAAGCCGCAACTTAGGTCATACTCCTGAACTAGGTCATAACTTAGGTCATACTCCTGAACTAGGTCCCAACTTAGGTCATACTCCTGAACTAAGCCCCAACTTAGGTCATATTCCTGAACTAGGTCCCAATTCAGGTTCATACTCCTGGACATATCCTCATCACTATCCGCAGCCCAGAAGGCTTTAAATTACTCGGTTCGGGAGACCGCATAAATCAGCCGACTCAATATCCGCAGCCCGGAAGGCTTTAAACCACTTGGTCCGAAAGACCGTATAAACCTCCCACATCACTATCCGTAGCTCGGAAGGCTTTAAATTACTCGGTCCGAGAGACCGCATAAATCAGCCGAATCACTATCCGCAGCCCGGAAGGCTTTAAACCACTCGGTCCGGAAGACTGTATAAACCTCCCAAATCATTATCCCCAGCCCGGAAGGCTTTAAATTACCTGGTTCGAAAAACCGTAAAATTTCCATTTCACGACGCCACCACGTCCTCACAGTCGACCTCAGCGGTCACATCACTTCAGGGCACCTCCACGCCCGCCTACACTCACAATTTCAAGACGGCGAACTACGATCAGGCTTGATTCCCGCCAGGGATACCTAGAAATCCTATCACAGGGTCCAGCCAACCGACCTATACGGTCACCCAGGACGCCACCACGTCCTCACAACCGACCTATACGGTCACCCAGGACGCCACCACGTCCTCACAACCGACCTATACGGTCACCCAGGGCGCCACCACGTCCTCACAACTGACCTATACGGTCACCCAGGATGCCACCACGTCCTCACAACCGACCTATACGGTCACCCAGGATGCCACCACGTCCTCACAGCTAACCTATACGGTCACCCAGGACGCCACCACGTCCTCACAACCGACCCATATGGTCACCCAGAGTGCCACCTCGTCCTCACAACTGACCCATACGGTCACCCAGGGCGCCACCACGTCCTCACAACCGACCCATACGGTCACCCAGGGCGCCACCACGTCCTCACAACCGACCTATACGGTCACCCAGGATGCCACCACGTCCTCACAACCAACCTATACGGTCACCCAGGATGCCACCACGTCATCACAACCGACCTAAACGGTCACCCACAGGACACTGACACGTCCACTTCCCCACACACTCGAACTACGATCAGGCTTGATTCCCGCCAGGGATACGTAGGAATCCTATCACAGGGTCCAGCCAACTGACCTAAACGGTCACACCTCAGGACACCACCACGTCCTCACGCGAACCAGATCAGGACCCTTATCTTATCGACGACCCCACTTCCTCTGTAAGCGACGTCGTCGAGGGGCTTCTGTAAGTACCCCAATCTGGATCACCCTCTTCCGAGCATCCGGGAAACACCGCAGACTCACTCAAACGTAGTCTCGAACACCTGGAACCCTCAAACAACCCTCAATACCATTCAAAAACCATCAAAGGCCCAAAAAAACCACCAACCAAACCAAGGGGGGGCTTTATGGGAAAAAAACACAAAAGGACTTTTTAGGAATTATACAGAAATTGGAAAAGCATAAGAGGTCCGTACGGACCTCTTTGCATGCTAAAAGGTCCGCACGGACCTTCTTGCTACCAAATCTCATAATTACTGAATCCCCTTAAAGTCCACGAGATTCCCCTAAATATGGGAAAACCATAATTTTGGATTACCTTGGAGGTCCGTACGGACCTCTTTGCAGATTTTCCCATACTATAAATAGAGGGCTCCCCTGTTGGGTTTTATGGGTCCATACGCAGCGGAATAATGCATCAAATTAACACAAAACCCAAGCCCTAAGATCCGTTCTATACGATTAAATTAAATTCCTATGAGATAGAATTTACCAACCTTAATTGCTTTCCGGTCTTGAGCTATCGAACAATTTATTAGCGTGATTTTGAATCACAATCTTCGATCTTCATGAACCTTTCAATCTTCAGATTGTAACTCTAGGCCTTGATCGTCAAACGAGCGAAGACCCTCTATTGTTGTATCCACACGTAAGAATGAACCAAGAACAGTTCTTGAGAATTTCTAGATTCTTAAACCTATGGAAGAAATATTGAGAAACCTTTTGGTGATTTTCTCTCTTGAAAATTTGGCTAGGTTTTGGCTGCTCACAGACTCATATTTATACTACAATAGTATTAGAGTTTGTTCCCTAATCAAATTAGGAAACCAGCTGTAAACAGCCTCTGTGGCTTTAAGTTGTCGTGCTACAACTTAAGGCAATCCACCTTTCTGGCATAAGTTGTCGCGCTACAACATTAGGCAATCCGCCTTTCTGGCATAAGTTGTCACGCTACAACTTAAGGCAGATCAGAAACTCTCGTTCATTCTTCCTTTGGTTAAACCAATTCATTCTAGTTGTGTGTGACCCAATAGGATTATATTATGTTGGCAATGAGCTCGATCATATCGATCCTCATAAGACATAAGCGGACTCTAGCAAGCCATTATGTCTACCCAAATAATATAACGTAAGAGTTCACTTTTCCAATGGTACACTTCCATTTCTCCCTTTGTCTCACGATGTTATATTGAACACAAGTCATGGTCCACGTCAACTTGTATTTGTTCAATGCTTTCTCGATCTTGAGTATAATGATAGTCCAATCATATTGGGGTGTGGCCACACGTTTTTCATCATTAACACTCATCGAGGGGACCAAGCAAAACATCTCTCTTTTGAGGGACAAATTCCATCTTGACTTATCATCCTTCCCATCATGAACCCGATCATGCCAAAGATAGCCTTTATAAATATCGTGTTAGGATATCGTTTGACTAAAATCAAACATGACTTTCATCATATGTAAGGTCATGATAATCTCAGGTCTAGGGACTAAATGAAGTGACCATATGAGATTTAATTATGACATTTGACCATGACATAAATCTCATACGGGTCAAGTCCAGTCACTTGTTCTCTAACAAGTACCCATAATTTCAATGTGCATCTCTATGCATATAATCATCATATGATTATCCATTGACAATTATACTAATTATTCTCTTAATAATCAGGGACGGAGATTATTACAATAAATATGCAAACTATATAATAATCAAATAATAAGCTTAAACGATAAAGATGATACATAAAAGTTTTCAGTTAAACATAACTAAAGCCTAGGGCATTATACCAACAGTCTCCCACTTGCACTAGGCTCCATTTATGTATCGAATACTCATGGATCTAACATGACCATCATGCTTCTGCCTGTGCGAGGGTCTTTATTAGTGAATCCCTTATGTCATCATCGGTTGATACTTTGTATATCTTAACGTCTTCTCATTCTTTATGAATTCCTTGAAGAACGTCTAAGTGAGTGTTTGGATCGCTTTTGTGACCTTGGTTCCACAGGTGGCACCACTATTGTCATAACAAAAGTTCCACCGATTAGTGATACTTGGAACATTTCCAAAATACTAATGAACTTTTGATCCAAAATGCCTCTTTTAGCCACATCATATGTTGCTAAAATTTGGCCTTAGTAGTAGAATCGGCTATGATTCTTCTGCTTGGAATTCTTCCAACAAAACTCTACCTCCAATAAGCATAAACACAAATCCTAATTGCGATCTTAAATCAACTTTGTCAGATTGGAAGCTAGCATCTATGTAACTCTTACAACAAGATTAACTTCCAATCTTTCAAATCCCAAGAACATATCCTTAGTTCTTCTTAAGTACTTAAAGATCATCATGACTGCCATCAAATGGTTCTCATCAGGATTAGATTGGTATCGACTCATCATGCTTCGAGCATACGAGACGCCGGGTCTAGTACAAATCATGTCATACATGACAGATCCAAATGCCGAAGCATATAGAACTTCATTCATTTCCCTTTTGCTCATCAGTTGTCATAAGACAATGAATATTGCTAAGAGAAATACCATAACCCATTGACAAGCCACTTTTCTTAGACTCTTCTAAGAACCTTGTCAATGTGAATACTTTGACCCAAACCAATTTATCCTTCTAGATCTATCTCTATAAACCTTGATGCCAAGGATGTAAGCGGCTTCACCCATATCTTTCATTGAGAAAACTTTCCTTGACCAAGACTTGACAGTCTTAAGTGTTGGAACTTCGTTTTTTCAATGAGTAAGATATAATTGTAATAAATAATAGAAATAATACTATGCTCCCACTGAATTTCATGCATACACAAGATTCATCTTCGTATTTGATGAAGTCAAACATTTCGACTGATTCATCAAAATGAAGATTCCAATTCCTTGAAGCTTGCTTCAATCCATCTCATGGATCTTTGCAACATGCATACTTTATTAGAGTTTCTCGGATCGACAAGCTATTCGGGTTGTGTACTATACACATCCTTAATAATCTTTCCATTTAAAGAAAGTCGTTTGACATCCATTTGTCATATCACATAGTCACAACATGTGATAATGGCAATTGAAACTCTAACAGACTTTGACATTGTAACTGGCGAATAAGGTTTCAACATATTCAATACTATGAATTTTCCTAAATCCTTTTGCTACAATCCTTAGTCATGAAAGTATACACCTTCCCATCCATGTCGGTCTTGAAGACCTACTTGCACCCTTTAGTTTTTTTACACCTTCAGGTAGCCTAATCAAGTTCCAAACATGATTGTCAAACATGGATTGTAATTCGGATTCCATGGTTCCTAACCATTTATCCAAATTAGGAGTGGACATCGCCTCAAGATAGGAAGTAGGATCGTCATTCTCAATGACTTCCACCTTATTACTTTCCGATACATGAAATCAATATTTCTTGGTTCGAATTGTAACCTATCTGATCTACGATGGACTTGTGCATCTTGAACCGGTTCCACAACTCCTTTGTGAACTTGGTTCCGTCTCTACTCTTGGATCCATGTCATTTTCAGGTTCTTGAACTTTCTTCAAGATTAATTTTACTCTCACTAGATTCTTTATTGAGAAACTATTTCTCAAGAAACAAATCGTATATAGCAACAAACATTTTGTTCTCTTTGCGGTTGTAAAATTAATTTTAAAAAATAACCTTTGTCAGACTTGGTGATAACTCATAAGAGACAAGTCTCTTTACGTAAGACTCACAACCCCAAATCTTCATGAAAGACAAACTCAGTTTTCTTCCCTGCCACATCTCATGTGGGGACTAAGGAACCGATTTAGTAGGGACTCGATTCAGTGTAACCTGTAAGTGCTCCAATTTGAGCTTGTTAGAATTTTCGTTAGAAAATTAACGAAAGTTATAACATTTCTAACAATTCCTAACATTCCTAACCTTTCTAACAAAGTGAGGGCAAAATGGGCATTGTTATTTAAGGTTAAACCTTAAAAAGAATCTCAAAAAGAAAAACAAAAGGAATAAAACCACAAATAGCAATGGCTGGAGACACAAAACTGGCTGTTAATTTGAAATTTCAAAAAGATTATTCCTCTTGTCCAAAGCCTGAAGCTGCATTTAATGAACAGTGCACGCTGCAGGTCTTGTCCGCGCGAATGAGTTTACAATTTTCAGAGGTCTATAAATTGAGCCCTCCAGTCACAAAAATAAAGAGGAAAAACACATTTTGCACCGAACCTCTGGCGAAATATAGAGAGAAAACAGTGAGAATTCACTTGAATTGTCACCATTTTCTCTCCAATCTTTCCCAACTCATACTCATCCACTCACTCTCATATTAAAGCCCTAAACACTCTCATACTCAAGCCAAACACTCAAGAACACAAGGAAGATTGGTAAACCCTCCTCTTCCTAACCCTAAATCTCATCCATGCATGCATCTTCAAACTACAAAATGTAGTTCTTTCATCTTCTTGCTCTAGATCTAAGAAGATCACCATGGAAGACCATCTCCATGGATGATCTTCTACAAAGATCAACATTATTTTCAAGTTTTCTTACTTTCTTGCAAAGAAAACTCATTTTCAAAACCCTAAAAACTATTTTCAAGCATAAAATCTCATTTTCAAAGGATAAAAATCCCCTTCCCAAGCAAATGAAATGCTTAGTCCTAATGTACCCCAAGGATGGTTTGGTATAGTTGATTCACCACTAAAATGTCTAGTGATCACTAACCAAAACCTAGGGAAATGGGGACAAGCATGGATGCAAAACCCCCCTTTAAATCATATTTTCTTTCTTGAGAAGTTGCTGTCCAGTAGCAATTTTCTCAGACCTCAGTCCATGGTCTTAATTTTTGGACACAGATGAACTTGAAATTTGGTGTTGACTACAAAATACTTTTTGTAGCCAACATCCAGAGATTTCCAGACATATTTTTACCTTATTTTTTGGGTGAGTAAAACTCCTCTTTTCAAATTTTCTTTCAGAGGCTAGTTCATCAGCTTCTGGGAATCCAGATCTCATATCTGAGGTTTCCAGAAGGTTTTGACCCCTCAAATCTTCTCCAAAATGGAAAATTCCTTCGCACAAACTTTATTTAAGGTGTCTAGAACAACTTTCATTCTATGAGTTTATCCAGATTATGAAGTTTTAAGACCCTTGAATCCATTTCAAAATCAAAGGTCCACTGCCTTTTTCATCCTGGCAGAAATGGCTCTCAACTTCAAAAGGTCTTTTGAGTACCAAATCTCAATCCAAAAATCTTCCAAAAAATCATGGGATCAGTTTAAAGTCTTAAAAAGATATCCCAATTTTTACTTTTCTGAGTTTTAACTTATTTTGGCCAAAACACACACACACACACACACACAAATGATTTTCAGCTTGGAAGACTCGTTTTACGAGGCGCGTCGGGTGCACACTAACGTCCTTTCCGACGCGTAACATGACCTCCGAACCTAAAATCTATGATCTCGGGCTTTTTTCAAAGTTTTGGCCCTCAAAATTAAAATGGCGTGGCGACTCCGTTTTCGTTGATTTTCTTTTAAACAAAAAATGGGAAAATTTTCGGATATGCACATCATCACAGTGGCGACTCCGCTGGGGACTAAGATTTTTATTTTTTTTTTAAAAAAAAATGGTATTTGGTATATTGGTGGAAACCACTAAATTTCCCGTTATCGCCTCCTAACACGAGTCGGGGATAAATTGTGGTCTAACAATCCCACGTACCGGTACCACCGTTTTCAAAAAAAAAAAGGCTTTTGAGGGTCAAGCTTCTGTCCCGACTTTGAAAATCATTTTTGTGTGTGTGTTGATTTTTGCACAGTTTTCATGTTGTTTTGGCCGCCTCGGAGAAAGTCAAAATTTTGACTGTCGGAATAATGTCCCTAACTGTCGGAATTTTCGTGCTTACGTGCTTATGTGCTCATTAAAAGTTTCAAAAAAAAAAAATTCAAAAAATAAAGGATTTTCAAAAAAAAGAAAGAAAATTTTCAAAAAAAAAAAAATCATGCATCATATTTTTAAGACACATAAAAAAATTTTCTATTTTACTCAGAAAAAGAATATAGACTGCTTGCACACTACGCGCACGTGACCGTACACTGCACACTACGTCCTTAACCCGGGAAATCCTTGTCGCGGTCCGTTTGGTCTTATTACGCCTCTCGGATGAGCACAGGACTACCCAAACATCCCATGGAGCCTCGTGTCGACCATGCACTTGTCCGTGACACACTTTGTCAGAGACCCGGTTGGTTTTTAGTGCAGTGCAGTGTCATGCCCTGTCCGTGTATAGACCTTTCCTTTCAAGCCTTTGTCGGCATACCGACTCAATATCTTTCGGGGACCCTAATCGGTCGAAGTTACGCCGGTTTTCCACCACGGACTTTGACCAAGATATTGACCGGCGCCTTGACTTCGGCTCGGCGCACAAATTATACTGCGACTCCCGGCATTGACAGCGAGTCATCAAGGATTAATGAATATTCCATGCCTAATTACGGCTTAGCGACGACAAGTCAAGATCGATTGTGGACGCTTATCGGTCAAATCATGCCGACTTTTCGTCGAGCCCTCGGACATGATCTTGACTTTCGACGTCGGCTTTGTCCAGTAATTTACATCGAATGCTCGTTAAGACTCGATTACCCGCCGAGACTTTTAGGATCGTTCTTCTTTCGGTCGGTGGGACCCGCTTGCCCTATAGGACCCTCGCCCGGGGCTGTCCACCCTGGGAGGTCGAAATACGGGTGGAATACGAGGGGCTTATAGACGTAGTGACGGGGCCCACTGATCCGAGGAATCCCGGAGTAGTTTGCGAAAAAGAAGAGCAATCTTTTCCAACCGATTAGGTTAATAAAACATGTTTTAAGTAAACGTGAACAAATAACTGCATGTTGCATGAGCCTTAAGCCCAAACACCTACCCTCCTTCCATTCCCAGACATCTGAACCCTCGTGTCTTTCCCCCCGCAGCTCCGCACAAAGCTTGGTTTCGGGCACCGGGTCACCGTTTGATCAGTTGGGAAGAGTCAAGCGCATCGTCAGCTTCACCATTTGTTCCGACTCCGGGTTTCAGAATGTCTGCATCAGCCGGTAATGATGGGGATAACATCACTCCGCCTCCCGGGACCCCTCAGACAGAGCAACAGTGGAATCAGTTAGCAGAACAGATGAGGTTACGACAGGAAGCACAGCTAAACAGCCTTATGGAGGCTATTAAGAGTCACGATCTGGCTGCCAGCCTCAATCCAGATGGCACCTTCACCGTGGAAGAAGACGAGGATGCCAACCCCACTCTCGGTCGCCCTGATTACACCAGGATGCCGCCACCCACCTCCTATGGTGCCACTACCAGAACCCATGCTCCTCGATTTTCGGGACGGCCCGGCTCCCCAACCACGGATCACCGGATCCATGCGGCCCGGCGGCACAAATCGGTGGGGCAAAATCGGTACGGAATGTCTTCTCATGGTTGGGGCTATCTCGGAATGCCACGGCTAATCGGGATCCCGCCTCGGTTCGGAACCGATCAATCCGGACCCTCACGAGCGGCCACAGTTCGGAATGCCGCGCGGCTTGGTTACGGGCCACGCGATCAGAGCCCCTCCTCGGAAACGAGTACTAGTTCGAGTTGCTCCTCCACACAAATCCATTCCTCACTCGAGACTTCTATGGGTTACCAAGCCTCCATCCCGGTGTCATCAGAATCACCGGGACCGCAGTACCCCGGGTTACACACCTTCGCACGAGGCGGCCATGCAATTCAACAATCAGGACGGCGGCCCGCACTCAAGCCTACTTATGGGCCCACTCTGGAAATCCAAGTTATCCGGCTACATCGGGGCTGCCCCACCTACTTTGCCAGTTGAAAATCAACAGCAAGCCGCAAGGTTCTACCCTTTGCTCGGGCTCCTACTCATGCTCCCAGGGTAACTTAGCCCGAGACGAGGTTTTCACCTACGTCCCCGGATCGGCCGTTCCCTCCACCGATCTACCTCTAGTGGTAGCTCCTCTCTCTAGCTCGGCCACTAGCTTGAATGCCATGGTTCCACCACAAGACCCTCATCCGGCTGGTTCATGGAACAACACAAGGAAATGAAAGCGCGGTATCGTCGAACTGACCGCAGAAGTACGCCTTAGGCCTATGGGCCGGATTCCATTGTTCCTCTGCCCCACAAATTCGTGATGCCTAATCTGGATCTCTTTGATGGGACCGCATGTCCGAAAACCCATTTGGACACGTATACCTTGGCAATGAAAGCCAAGGGATGTACCAATCTGCGATTGGGCGACTATTTCGATCTATCCTTGAAGTCCGAGTGCCTTAAAGTGGTTCTTCCGTTTGAAACACGAAGCCGGGGCTACATGGGACCAGATTACCAATGCCTTCACAGAAAAATATAAGGCCAACTTGGAATGGGAAACAAATAGGGTTGACCTACAAACAACGGTGCGGCGTCTGATGAGAATGTTGGGGACTTTTACAAGCGGTGGAATGCTGAAACTCGGTGAAATGGCCATCCCTCCTTCCGAAGAGGAACAAGCTGGACATCTTCCGGTCATGCTTGAAACCACATCGAGAGCCTCCCTCGGTCACTTCCCATACTCGAGACTTACGGGCCATGGTTAACTCTGCGGCTAAGTTTGAAAAGGCCTACAATCAGCCGGCTGCGCACGCCTACGGATATCGGGTTCCTCCTGCAAACACCGCCCCTGCTCTGCTAAAGGCAAAGAGATGATTAACTATGCGGGACAGGAATGTAATAGCACGACTCCTTTTGCTCCCAGGAAAACAGCCGAGCCCAAACCGCGGGTCATAAATCTCGAAAACTTTGGGATGCCCCTGAATGGCATCTTTAGGGGGTGGTGAAAGAAGGCTTGCTTTGCGGCCTTTAGAGAATTTCCAACCCGAAATCCGAATGCTCCCGTGGATACTACAAAGTATTGTGCTTTTCATCAAGCTCACGGACATCGGCGACAAGCTGCTTTACTCTGAAAAGGCAATCCGGGGGCTAATAGAGCAAGGAAAGTTGGAAGGCCCCGAGGGAGCCTAACACGATCAAGAATCCTCGCCAAGGAACCATAATCAAGTGAATATGATTGAATGCGGAGAATCTTCGCATGACCATGAAGATCTTGATGAAGGTCCCCAAATACCCGTGGCCAACCTCGTCGAGGATCCACGAATTCGGATACCCCCTCGGCCTTGAGGATATTGAGCGAATCAACCCATCTTGGTCTCATGTCGAGACTCCTTGCAAGAATACGAGGCCAGCTATTTCTCGAATAAAGGGAAGGCCGATCTGCAGGAAAAGCTAGGGCTGTTCCGTTCAAAATATGAGAGGACCATTTACACAAGATGGTTAGAACAATCGAGAAGAATCGAACAAGAAAGCTTCGGCGGGCGCTGTCTTGGGGCTTATCGGCAAAGAGGCCGAAGAGCGTGCGGAGCTAGTACACTGCAAATTGGCTTTGGGAGAGCCGAATATGATCCAGAGAACAGTGAAGAATCGGAAGAGGAGGATTCCTTCTATATCCTACACAGTGTCAAATACGTGCCACCTCCCTCTCACTCTTCCCCGCAATTTACGGGAGGAGAAGCTAAGTCACAATTACCACTTCAGGAATGGGAACATATGACAATTTTGCGGTTGCACGCACCCATATTCCCCCAACGGGTTTTGATCGACGTTCCCTCTCGGTAGAAATCCCGGTAGTATGGGAAGAAGATTCCGATGACAGCGATGATGATGATGATGACGAGTGAAGAGTCAAGCGAGGCCCCCGATCCGGAAACAACTGCGGAACAATCATGCGAGAAATGAGCCCATGGGAGCCGGGCACAATGGTGGTTATCGGCAAGCGACAGACGAAGAAACTTCGGAAGACGAATACGAGACCGAGGACATAAAGGCCATGAAGTTTCATGTGGATACGAGCACGTGGATGTCTTAGAATTCAACACGCCTACCATGCTTTGGGGAAAGGGTTTTGGGTGTCCGATCCGGGTGATAGTCGAAGATCCGATCGAAAGAGGAAAATTAACTCCCATCCACCCAAATGAGAAGATAACCATGGTTAGATCAAATCCACCCGAGCAAAGTAACACTCCTTGTCGGGGTTACCCAAGAAGAGGTCACCTTCCCCGAATGTATGTCGGCTTTCGGAGAAGTCCTAGAAAGCGGCATGATACCGGATGCGCCTCCCACACGTAACGCTATAATCATCTCCCAACTCCGAGTATTACTGAAGGGAATCGAGAATGGCTGCACTATCCAAGGGATGAAATCGAAAAGCCGCCGAGTCCGACAATAGCGACTCTTGTTGCATGATAACTATGAGCAAGGCCGGCCATGAGAGTGAATCGAGAGGACGCCCTAGCTCATGGGCCATCCAAGGGGCAACAACACAACCCCAAACCCAAAAGCTGTGACTTGGGAAGCCGGTTATAAGGGCCGCCCGGTAAGGAGCCGATGCAGCTCGGCCCCTCACTGTCAGCTAGACTGGGCTCCGTCGAGAACCAATGGCCAATAGCCCAAAGGGCTCCCCATTGACCCTAGCGGCATTGAAGAAATCCAGGTCAAGAGACGGCGATGAGGAAGTTAATCTGTTGACCCGCTGCAGGCGAGATCTTCCAAGGAAATCCCAAGGCGAGATAAGAAGGCCACGGATCGAAGATCGCCGCCCCTATGCCAAGGCAATGAAACTCCGGATCCGAAAAAGAGGATCCCATGCTCACCCGGTTGAAGCAAACACGGGCCAACATTTCCCTCTGGTCTCTACTCACTTCGTCCTATCCCCATAAGTGGAAAGTGGAAGAAAGCCTGGCTCGCACTCTCGTGCCTATTGATGCTACTCCCGATGATGTGGTACAACTAATTGGAAACATCCGTTACGGGAATATAATCACTTTCAGAGATCTCGACCTCCCCCAATTTGGGGCTGATCATAACGAGCCTCTCTTCATCACAGTCCAATTGGATGAACGACGCCTCCCTCGGGTCCTGGTTGATAATGGGTCCGGAATGAACATTCTTCCGGCAAAGATCATGAGCTTGCTTGATATCAAGACTACAGACTTGAAGCCTTCTTCTCTCACAGTCAAAGCTTACGACTCCACATCCCGAGCAGTCCTCGGAGTTGCCACTTTAGACCTCTGGTTTGGACAGAAATTGATACCTGTGGAATTCCAGGTTATTGACATCCCGATTACTTTCAATGCCCTGCTGGGAAGACCTTGGCTGCACCAAGTCAAAGGGGTCGCCTCAAGCCTCCACCAGTGTGTGAAATTCGTCTCGAATGGGGATCTGACGACCATTTACGGAGATTTAGTCACTTTAGAGGGCACGGATACGGGCGGAATACCTATTCTGGAAATCAAACATGACGAGGAAGGTCACATGCTAACTTGGGCTTCACGGTCGAGGCCTCCCAAGGCCCAAGTGTGCAACATAGATCTGACGGTCACTCGGGATAAAAATCCCACCGGTCTTGAAAATGATGAGAAAAATGAGCTATCTACTGGCCTCGATGCAGGGAAGCACCAACAAGGAACTCACAAACTCATCGAAGTGAAAGGACGAGAATACTCGCCACGGCACAGGATATGAGGCCTCCCAGAGTGGACACTTTGCAAAGGGAAAAAGATTTGAAGGCTGCCACACGGGAAAGGTCCCGGTCGACAACCCTAAATCTCTCTCTTTCGAGTCCTAATTTGGCTGATTACTTTGTAAAGGGTCCCACACAACCGGGAAACATCCACGAGCCCACTCCTACGACGGGGTGGCTAAAGCTACGGGATAGCCTCAACAAGTTCGGAGGAACCAAGGCTAACCCTGTCCGTAGAATGTTCTGGACCTACCCAAGATACACAGGGCTACCACTACCATGAAGGGTGAGTATACCTTCGGAGCGTGCACGACCTGGTGGAGCAGGTTCGAGAAGCTCACAACCAATATTCCTGCGCCGGGAAGATCCGAAACACGAATTCGGGCGCGGTGCCAAAAGCTAAGACCACGGAATTTCCCTCGAGATGATTGGGATGGTGCAGTTATGCGGCAATTGTTCGAAGAGGAAGTCCAGTGCCGGACTGATTGATCTCGGCTCGGTCCAAGAGATGATAGCGGCGATTGAGAAGGAAAACAAAAACATCACAGTTCCCAGAGTCATGAGGCCACCAACGGCAAAGCCGCTAAAATTGGGAAAACCTCTCGGGCCCGTCCGCGACCAAGGAGGAAATGATCACCAAGCTTGGATTGGTCCCCCGTCCCTTTGTGTCAATCTAGGACAAGTCACTCCCGAGTCTCTCTTTGTTAAGATCGGAGTCTCTAGGGTCGTCCAGATGGCCTTACGCACAGAGACTACGGAGTGCAGCAGCAAGCGGCTTATGTGTTCCCTTTCGTTTTCAATGAAATGACGAACCTTTACGAGTATCCCTCGATTGCCACTTTAACTAATGATGAATTAATTAATAAAAAATTTTTTTAATAATAATTCATTAGATAAAAAAGCAGACACATTAAACGAAAAAAAAAAATCAAACAACAAAAAAAAATCTTTAAGCAGGTTGTCCGGAAAGAGGAAAATCGAGCCCAAGCTGCCGAAGAGATTTTGACGAGTTTGAATCTGAGAACTGCGGAAGAGCCTAAAGAGACGCAGATTGGTGATTACTTCGAAGGGGAATGTGACAGGTTGCTGGCAGAATTCCGAATAACCCGTCACAAGTCATCTCCTTGCAGGCCCCAAACCAACGGAGCCGTCGAAGCAGCAAACAAGACTCTGGAAAATATCATCCGGAAAATGGCTATCCAAGGCAGAGATTGGCCCGAGAAGTTACACCTGGCACTCTGGGGCTCTGAGAACATCGGTCGGAACGGCAGGCGGGAAACACCTTTTGCCCTCACATACGGAATGGAAGCCGTACTCCCAATCGAGCGGAAATACCCTCGCTCAGGTATCTTGTTGGAAAGCGGATCAACGAGGTCGAGATGGCTCAGGAAAGTCGCCATGATGAACCGGCCCTACCAGGACGAACGCCGGCGAAGGCCATGGAGCACATCCGAGCCTACCAAGGAAGAATGGCTAGAGCCTTCGACAAGAAAGTAAAGCATCGGGAGATCCGAGAAGGTGATCTCGTTTTGAAAGAAAAGCCCCACGGTCAAGTATCAACCTCTCGGCAAATGGGAGCTGTATGGGTCGGGCCGTATGTCTTCCGGAAGATCTTCTCCGGAGGAGCTCATGCAACTTTGAGACCTCGACTGGGAATCCTTTGTACACCCAGTGAATGGTGACAAGGCTGCGCGAGATACTACGCGTAAAAAAAAAAAAAGAGAAGAAAAACAAAAAAAAAGAGTGCTAAAAGAGTAATACTTGACTAGGTTAGAAACCGAAAAAGTGACTAGAAATTAACGAGGAGGTTGCGCCCAAAAAAAAAAAACACAGAAAAGAAAAAAAAAAGAGTGCTAAAAGAGTAATACCCAACTAGGTTAGAAACCCGAAAAGGGCGGCCTAGGTAAAAAACAGGGTTGCACCAAAAAAAAAACAACAAAAAAAAACAAACAAAAAAAAAACAACAAAAAAAAAACTGGATTAGACCGAATAGGGCGGCCTAGGGAAAAAACGGGTTGCACCAAAAAAAAAAAAAAAAAAAAAAAAAAAAAAAAAAAAAAAAAAAAAAAAGTTCACCGAGTTGAACTACGAAGACCTGAGCTCCTCAAAATGAGGGAACGTAGGCGGCGGAAACGGTTCGGTCTAAAAGCACAAATAAAGCCATACTTTGGCATCAATACAATTGATCGAGACCATGAAAGCGTCTCGAAAAACTCTAAAGCAATTCAAATATTCATTACAAATTAAAAGCTCTTTGATGAGTCTAAGCCCGATTCATTCCTACAAGCGGCAGCTTTGCTAAAAGAAACTAAGATACATAATCAAACTAATGTATACGCCATGACAAGAAAGGGATACTCGGAAACCTCGGAAGTCACTCCAAGCCACTTGTAATTGGCCTCTCCCCTCTTCTTCCCCCTTCGAGTCTTCTTTTACGAACAGGAAAAATGTCGGTGTTCCTCCTACCAAGCTCTGGTATAGGGACATGGTCTATCAAACCGGCCTCTGTCGGGGCCTTAGTAGCCCTAGCGTCATCCCTCATCTCTGTAGCCTAGGCGGTAGCATAGGAGCCCTCCTCTCCTGTCTCTTGACGTAAGCCTCATAATCGGTCACGGCGTCTCCGCTCTGTCGCGAGGTTGGCCCTCGCTCGGCCCTCCTCCTCTCGAAGCTTGATCTGGTCCTCCGCACCCACAATGGCCTCACGCCGTCTTAAAATAGCCACGAGTCTCTCCCGGATGCCTCTCATACCAATCCAGTACCAAGTGGTCGGGAACACCGGTCTCGGACGCTGAGAATGACCCGAGGAGGAAAGGCATCATACCTCCATGCTCGGGAAAGAAATGGAAACACCGAGGGATCATCCATAGAAACAGAAGCCACCACCTGGTGGCTATATCATCAAAACCCTCCAAGGGAACTGCTCCAAGCCAAAGCTGTCTCGGGACTAAAGCCGGAATATAGAAGGTTTGGGACCGAAAGCCACGGAAGCATGACCACGGGAGACCCATCTGAAGCACTCTGTGAGTCTCCACCCTTGCCAATGAGGCACCGACCATCGATATCTTCGGTCACGCGACCCGCCATCCAACGCTCCCACGAGCCACGATCCTCAAAATCTACATCAACACCTCTCTGGCAAAAGTCCAAGGCTGATCATATCGAGAGGTTTCCCGAAGAACCCCCAAACGCTCCATCGGCCACGGGGTCGAGAGGCAGGCTGCCCCGTGCATATACCGCCTTCTGGTAGCTAATCATCGAGAGCATGAAAAGTCTCCCCCGGAATCAAAGGAACGACATCTCGCCGGGCGACAGTGAACGACAACATCCAGCCAGAGATTGATGGCAAATCCCAAAGGAATAGACCATGAGCGGGGTGCCAAACATACAAAGTGCAAAGGCATCCCAATAGGCATCATCCTACCAAACCTAGGCCCCTAAATCTGTCGGGAAGACCGGAAATATCGAAATGATCGGGACCGCGGATCATACCTTGCGCTTCCTCCGGGGAAAGATGAAGGAGGACGCACAATCTGTCAGCAAAAGAAGCCCCTCCGGGCAAGGGAACCGCTATCTCTTCCACCTCCGGACCTCCAAGCAAGGCCCGAAATTCTTCCACGGTCGGAACAACCTCATTGTAGGAAAGGCAAAATACATGCCTTCTAGTGTCCCAAAATGAGGAAGAAGCCCTCAAAAGCTCATAATCCGGAATCAATTCCTTGTAGAGACCATAAGCTACTTCACCTTGTCATCTTTCTTGAGAAGAACCTCCTCTCATGCATGATTTCCAGGGACCAATCCAACCTTGAACTTGTTGAAGAATGACATTTGGAACTCTTGGAACAATTT